>JAOBYE010721778.1:0-10485 GCA_025403585.1 Parazoanthus swiftii
ATGTATTTCCCTTCAGATCCTCAAAAATCACCATTTGCTGAAATTGTTTTTGACTGGATCTAATGAGGTAAGACTTCATTGGTAGTAATAATATATTAACTGATGGGGTATATTGATATATGTAATCACTGACGTGCAGACATTGATGAGTTTGCAACCTTATTGCCATAGCAAAACCAATTTAATTAGTTGGTTTACAGTTTTTGGGCTAAAATAATATAGGGCATAGCTAGGAAGAGAAAAACCGTAAAAAGGTTTGTTTTATCTACATTTACTTAACACGTTACTCAGGGGTGGATTTAGATATTTTCCGACTAGTGCCAATTTCGACCCATACTAACCCAGACTCACAATTTTACTATAAATCGTTTTTTATCTCTCTTATTGGAAATTTCGACTAGTGCCATGGCACTAGTGGCACTAGTCTGGATCCACCCCTGTTACTTGTGAGCCCGTTCAACTTACGAAAGTTTTTATCTTTTTGCCAGCACGTTACTTGGGAGGCTGCTCGTACTGATCGCCATCTTTTGCTACCCTGAAACTCACGTTAATCGTATAAAAAATACGTAGTTAAAATTTGTTCTGTTTTGCAACTTTTCAGTTTTTGGAATGTTTTTCTTGTTTTTGCAAAAATTGGTAGGAAAGATCTAGCAAACCAACTTATTAAATTGGTCACAGTTAAAATGACTTGCACAATCCAAGAAAGTATGAAGTTTTGAAGCAGTTAGCAAAACCTCTAAAACTACCATTCATGTTGCTGTCCTGAAGAGTTGAAGTGTGTGATGTTAAAGTTTTCTCAATTCCGTTATCACTGAGAGTTTGAAAGGAAGTTTCAAATTCCAACAGAATTAAATTTTGAGTTATTACTGCATGTTTTCATTGTTGTTTTCACAACCGTGAATCTGATCATATTTCGGAGAGAGACACATTACATCTTCCAGTACTTGAGGTGGTGCTGTTCTGACTACACATTGTACATGTTGATTGAGCTGTGAATCATGATTGGTTTCTGTCTTCAGACGCGCGGTCAGATAAACCGTTGTGCCTGATTTCAAGACGGAAACTACAAACCAAACTTCAGGCTCGAAATGTGTTCTGGAATTGATAAAAAATCGAAGGCTCAAATTTGCTCGACTCCATCTCTTTAACGTTCTGACTGCTTCTGACAGCATAAGTTATAGAACGTAATTTAAGGAAATAGTAAGCTAACCCAGGTTTCTTTGTAAGAATTAAGAGTATGGATACCAACAGGAGTAACTGTATTATTAATATAAGATGATTTTACCATGTTGTTGTATATTTAACTAACGTAGGATGTTCGTAAAGCCAGCGAGGAGTTAAACAAGAGGAAACGAAAAATCTCGGCATCCAGAAATCATAAGCCTGTAAGAAAAGTGTGCGATGAGAATGCTGCCCTTGTTAAATGCCAGGTAACTGAAACTGTATAACCATATATGGCGCTATCCAGTTGTTCAAACGGTCTTCGTTTGGTAGAGGAAAAGGCAGAGATTAAAGAGAGTGGCCCCAATTCAAAAATCAGAATTGGATCTCCTCTTTTTTCATTCGGTAAAAAGAAGATGGACAAGCAGTTTGAGTGGCACAAATTTTTAGATAACTTTATTTAAACAACTTTTCCCTGCAGCAAATTGTAGACGAGAAAAATCGGGCTCTAACAAAAAGTTCATGTACAAGTATTATGAACGTTTAACTACAGTAAAATATAATTAATTGGCCAGACAACTTAGACCATATTGTTTTTTCAAGAGCTGTTCTTGCCTTCCAAAAGATGCCTATTTTGTTCGCGCGTCTTTGAGAAGGCTAAATGTCAAGATTCAGTAACTGAGAAGGTGAATAGGGGAAGCAACCAGATTGTGGGACAGACAGTATGTCTATTTTGTTAGATCTGCATGCAAGTCATTGTTATGTGTGGTTAATTACATAAAGTACATTATTTTCCTAGTTTAAAGCAATATGTTTAGTATTGCATTTATAATATTTAGTGGGTGGTACTTTTCTTTTTCTTCACAGAGATACTTGGAGACATTCAGTATAAACTTGCAAGGTTTAATCAAGCATCTGGGTGAAAGACTCAATACAAAGTCTGCAGGTATTTTGCTTTCTTGTGTTTCCCTTAATGCTTATCTAGTTTTGCCAGTGAAAACCGTGCGTAAGGTGGCTCTTTGTTTTTCAACTTTTATAAAGCTGCTGAACCTTATGAAAGGCATACTCGGTCATAACTGTAAGATGTCAGTATCACTGAAAAATGAAAAGGGGATAGGAGCCGTATGACGTTTTTTTACTGCTTATTTACAAGAATGCCCTTTGATATGGTAAGGATTCTTGACATCAGAACGTTGTAGAGAATACACTAATATTTTTCTTACCAGGAAGAATTCACACTGGGTCAAAGATTAACTATGAAATGATTATTTCTAGTGGCAAATTGTTTGTTTACCAGAGTAGGTTGAACACTGGTCAAGGATAGAGATCTGTAAACAGTACTTGCTTACAATAGGGCGTTACGTGTACTGCTTTGAATAGTGGTTAGGTTTATAGTCAGAATTTGCAGAAACGATATGTATCGTTCTATTTGTTTTACAGAGGGGGTAGGACACTGGTTCAAGGCCATTGCACATGGAGAGCCGACAGAAACGTATCTCAAGGTTAGTATTGGCAGATGAAACTACCTTTTCGCCATAACCTGGTCCTCTTTTTTTACCCCGTTAGGCATTGAAATGGAATTACCAACTCTTCGTCATTTACTGGTATTAAACTTCAATAACAGAATTCAAAACATTCGCTCAGTTCTGTCGTAAACCTGTAGCACTTTGAAGTTATGGATCTGTGGTTCATCGCCAACCTAAAATTGCTTTCCATGGTTCTGTGAAGACGTTTCACAGGAATAAACCCTGCACGTCGGACGTTTTTAATTCAACATTATGAATCCTATGCAGCAACATCAGACGTTATGACGTTAGAAAATCCTATGCAACAGCGTCAGACGTTATCTTGTTAGGGAATCCTACGGAACATACAGGGAACCCTAGGGAACAACGTCAGACGTTATCACGTCAGAAAATCCTTCGGAACAACGCCAGACGTCACATTAAACAATCCTATGGAACAACGCCAGAGGAAACCTTATGAAATAGTGCAGACGTTATCACATTAGGGAACCCTGTGCAACAACGTCAGACATTATCACATAAGGGAATCCTATGTAACAGCGTCAGGCGTAATCATATAAGGGAATCGTGGCAACAACGTCAGACATGTGGAACAACTTCAGACGTATTTACATTAAGAAATCGTATGCAACAATGTCAGTCGTTCTTGCACATAAGGGAATCCTATGCAACAACGTTAGACGTTCTCACATAAGGGAATACTATGCAGCAACATCAGGCGTTACATTTTAGGAAATCCTGTGCAACAACGTGTTGTTTCTTGTCCGTTCCTAATACCATCCATCCTTCTGTCTTAGATTGCTTCGGCAGCACTTGGTAAAATTTGCGACGAACTTGATGCAGATAACAGGGTAAGGCAGAACGAGATTTTACTCTAAGTCAGAGTGATTTTCCATATAACATCGTTAACGAACATTAAGTGTTGTTATAGCATCCTGTTGCTTTAAAACATTAATTAACACGATAATTTAAAGATAATCTCCGTTTATTGAAGCGATTTCTTATTCAATTGTTCAATATTGTTGTTTTGCAGGAAAATGTAGAAGAAAACCTGATTGTTAGTGACTTAGAAAGTGTTTTGGAGTACACCAAGAATGCTTTGGTGAGTATAATATGTTTCGCAATCGAGCATAAGATACAAAGAGGAAAGATGAGTTTAAAATTTCTGTTCCTGGTTTTCCCTGAAACTCCCACTGAAGAATATAAAACTTACCTCTCTGTGAGTAATATGTCATTTGATAGGATTTGATAAACTTTTCTAATTAGAAGTTTCGGTCAGTTCTCTCGAAGCTGCTCGAAGTAAACTATAAAACGCGCACCATTCAAGTGTCTCGTTTTGCCACGCCGTCGTGCATGATTTACTGCTTGCGTTTCTCTGTTTAACTTTATATTTTTATACAAATGTACTACCAATATGAAGTATCCTTGTGACATCTTGAACTCTGAAACCTTCAGTAAATAAATAAACTACTCGCCAGCGCAAAGATTGTAACTGTCTTCGCCTCAACATTTCACATACATGTTATGCATGATTGACGGCAGCCAAAAGCCAAACCCCGCCTGGTGAAAAAACCCAGTGGTCGCGTAGGAATGAAAACGGTGTTAAGGAAAAGGGCAGGGCTCGATTTTTACGGTCGTCCGGTCGTCAGAGACGACTGAAATCTTCGTGGGACAACCAAGAGTAGTAGCTTTGTTGTCCTCTGAACGACTAGAACCATCCAATTGATATACGTTACAAGTTGATTTGGTTTGACCTTACTTCTAGTTAAAAATTTAAATTGTAAAAAGTGCAAAACACGCTGAGCACCTATTATAGCTGTTTCAGTCCCTTTTATTTAGGACGACCTCAACTTTTGAGGGACGACTGAAAAATAAATCTTGTAGCCCCATGTACAATAAGACATTTTCCTTAAAATCGAGCCCTGAAGGGTATCCATTACATTACCGGCCCTTGAAAACGACTGTTACCGGTATGTGGACCGAGAAAGGAAAATTCCATCGAAACCTTTTTACAGGTTTCACCAATTTGTTTAGCCCCACCTTAATGTTTTGAAAATTTGAGGAGGCACTATTTTTGTTGGTACAATTTTTTACGCATTTCTGAAGTACAGTAGCTCTTAATTTTAACGATTTTTTGTTTGTTGCACCGAATTTGTGCAAAAGACATAAAATAATGGCTATTAAACAGTTTCATTTTATTTATTTTTATTTTTAGACCCTACTTGAGAGAGTTAATACTGCTGTTGATAATTTCTTGTATTGGGATGAAGAGGTTAAATCTTGCGAACAAAGGAAGGTAAACACTTATCTTGTACTTCAAAAAAAGTTAAGAAATATCCTTACCTAGATCGTATTTTTGACTGAGAGTCTAGTATATAATAGCAAATGAAGTATACTTCTTGTTTTATAGATATTTTCTTTATACAGAAACAAGGAAAGTTATTAAAGGGCACATATCTAATTTAAATGAAGATTTCGTTCAAATGAAACTGTACCGATAGTTCAATTTCAGAACTCCTGCAGCCTTAGTTCGTCACTGAAAACACATTAGCACTTGCTGTATCTTTCTTCTTTTGATTGGACGTGACAGACGACTTTCACCTTCGTTATTCAGTATACCATATATATCTAAATCATTCTTCCCTTTCTTCGAAGTTCTTGAAGGATTTTTTTCCTTGAGAGCTCATAATACCTTTCAGTGGCGCATGCAGGTCTCTCTTCCTCCTCCAGAGACTTGTACATCAATCGGTATTCCTCCATGTACTGAATTAGCAGTACATTCCTATTCCATGTTGTTTGTTGTCACAGGACAGTGGGTCGGAGAATTCTGAGATGGATAGTCATCGACTAACACAAAAGTGGGCACAAGTGAGTAGTTTTGTGTAGGTTGCTAATGTTTATGTCTGTGACTATGCCGCCACTGACATAAACATCACATAACACAAACAAAATCCCCCCATTTTTCAACTGAGAAAAATCCCAATAGTTTCGACTTTACTTGGCTTATGTGGACACAAGAACTAGCTATAATTCAGTCTAAAACAGTTCCGAGTCATAGTGTTTGAAAGCGTCAAGAGACGGTTTGTTATATTTTGCCATACCCTACTTTAATCCCACAATGCATTGTGGTAGCATGTTTTTTGAAAGTGTCACTGATCCTGTTGCAGAAATATTTCACAAATCATCGAAACTTTGGTCAACAACAACAATGTCAACAACAGTAGCGACTTTAGTTCACAATATTAAATGAAAACTACATATATACTGAAGGGAAAAATCAATGCACGATATTGGTGTTATGAAAATGGTAGACTAACCGCTAAGTTACATGATACAATGTGTATGTTAAATTTTAAAATTGAAATAGATCAATTTCGAAGGATGTGAAAAATCGGACATTCTGTGGTAATTACACCAACAGGTTAGATTCCTAGATAGGTATCCGTAATGTTCGTTTGAAAGCTCACCTTATTCGGGAACACATTCTGTGTATTTGCCGTTTACCGAAATGATCAAGTAACTTGTACTGTGTTAAGAAGATTGTGTAAAACACCCGTCAGAGCTTGTCTTTCCAAAATCGTTTGAGTAGGTGTAATACCTCAAACAAATGCCCAAAGTGTATGCGTAGCTACTCGTTCTTAACCAACAGGATTGTAGATCAAAAAGTGACTTATAATATATGTAGCAATTGTATTAGTTCAGTTTTGTAGCTGAGGCTTTGTCCTCTGCGATTTAGGTTAACAAGAACAACATAAGTTAATAATTTTAGAAGCACACTTGGTTAAAGTTAAACGTTATTCTAATTTTAAGGCCAATTCAAGCTGTGCCGAAGCCAAAGCAAACCTTGAGATGATGTGCCAAGACCTTTCCAACGAGCTAGATCATTTTGATTTGAGGAAGGAAAGGGAACTCAGGGAAATTCTCATGGAGTATTCAGCGCTAAGATCAGAACACTTTGAGAAGGTAAACTAGCTTGTCTTTATATTTACTACAAATTCAGATCTCCATTAGTTTTCTCAAACTCAAGCATATCATTTTGATGCAGCAACAACAACCAACCCAAACAATTTGGTTAATTCGTGCAAGGATCTGGTGGTATGAAAGAGGGAGTAGTGGACTACTTATCTACCCAATGGCTAAATAGAAAAATCTAAACTACTTATTCTTAATGACCTGCCCAGATTATTAAAGCTTGAAAAACTAGGATGAACCATTTACCTAACAAATAGTGTTATGAGCCTAATTTTTTGTAAGTTACTCAGTTATGTTTCGAGAACAATTTTACTCGTTTTAAAAAGTGCATTCTGTTTTGTAGTGCATGTTTTTTTTGTATATCTTGCACTATCTTTAACCTGTGAAACAAGTTCAACTTTACGAATCTAATGAAGTAAATACAATTTGCCTACCATATCAAGGTTCAGAGCAAATGGTTTGGAGTAAGGTTTATGGTCGAAGCGCCAATCTCAGTTGACGTACGAGCCATCAAGTGTGTTGAGGAATCAACATGAAGTTCGTCAGGGCCATACTTTGGGGACTGTACTTTTATATACTGAATATTTGACTATAAAAAGATAAGCTTGGAAGTTTGATGACAAGTTCAGCAAAAATAATTTTTGATAGCTACAGGAACCTTGCATTACACATCTTTCCGTATAAAAGGTAATTTACAAACTGATAATTGTGGCTTAGTATTCGTATGGGATCCTAACATAGTACTCATGATTCTCTTCATACGAGAGGCTAAGAGACATGTAGTTAACCGAGAGAGTTATCTGGCCTCCCTTTTTTGCTTATTAGGGAAATTTTTCTGAGGGTTCAAACATCCAGACTTTCGACACAAGTTCGATGGGGCGTTACTCGTTGCCTACAGGTCAAATAGGAAACTTTAAAAACATAACGCAAAGCTACCCAACTCCCGGGGCGTCTTTGTTGGGGCGCGCGAGGAATTGTTGTTCCCTTCAAGCTTGCCTTGCGCAAGTCCCTTAAAAAACGACAAAATGGCGGCCGAAGCGGCCGCTTAGAATCGGTTATGGAAAGCAGACGACAGAAGACCTGGTTAACGCAAAGCAAACCCTGTACCCGAAGAATCCTTTACGAATAGAATCGAGTTTTTAAAAGAAGCTATGTTTAATGTCATTAGGAACTATGGTACTAAGAAATGCTACCATGTGACCTCTTCACATGAATAGATGGGATGACTGGTATACGGTGAATGTGTCTATAGGTTTTTGTAGCTGCAATAACAATGGGATAAACAAGTTGAATTGTTATTTTCGATTATTAGAAAAATAGCTGGTGTGACGAATGTTCTTTTTTTAATTTGAAACATTTTAGACTTGTATTTTTTAACTAGAGGAGACCGGAAGGTTTTTTAAAAATAAATATATATGTAACCCCCAACGTGGCAAACGCACTTGGCCAGAAAAACGACAGTGAATCAAATTAGTTGGGTCGAGTGAAGCCGAATGTAACTGTTTTTCACTGGAATTTGATTAGCTAAGGAACTGAAATGTTTTTATAATAGTTACGATACGTGTAGTATCGTTCAGGAAGAGATGAAGAAGTAGGTTTTAAAGAAATTATATAATTATGTAATATATGCATGTGCATCAAACAGTTTTCAAATGCAGTTAATATATGGATTTCACACAATTTATTTGTATCATCAATTCTTGTAAATAAATCAAATTTGATTTTTGAAAGTCACGGTGTATCCGTTGTGGTTTTAAAACAGTAACATACATTCCAGCCTTCCTATTGTTCCTAGCTATTTTATAGGATCCTATAGGACTCCTATAATAATTAATTGGCCAAAAACTCCTATATATCTTCAAATGCTATACTGGAGTAATAAATAAGAAAATAAAGCAAGGAGGTCTAACAGTTCAGACCGAGTTGTATCGAGTTTACAGGCTGTGGTTCGATGTTATTCTTGTACCTGGGGGATGCTATTGGTAAAAATTAAACCCTAGACCAATTGCAGGCCATTTTAGGAGAAGCCACCTAGTGACTCATGCCGTAGATTACCAAAGAGATTACCTTGATTGCGAAGGCTCGCCTGACATCCCTATGGGTCAACGCAAACTGGGAACATACATTTTTAACACAATAAATCGTCAACATTTTGATTAATTAGTACATTTCAAATTGTGATGTTACTCTACGGTGTTTCGGGAAAAAAAAATGGCCTTTCGCAGTTTCTTTCTAGCATTCTGGGGTTCAATGACCCAGCCCTAGATGCAGCTGAAAAAGTATAACTCCTAACTTTGGCAGAGCTGAAAACATCATTACACACCGCTTCTTCTCCGGCCCACCCTTTCCCGCGAGTACCTAATGACCAGTTTCTAACTGAAAGGTTTTCTCATGATCAGAATACTGAATTAACAGCAACATATCTTGAAGACAGATGAACAAGCATAAAACTACGCAACCTCAAACCCATGCACTGAACTGTTTAAATTACTGACTACTCGGGAATAATTACATCAGTGAAACGGTTCTATTTTCCGTTTAATTATGGAATTGCAGTTTCATTTTCGTAATATGCATGGCGGAACATATCAAATGTATCCCTGACGAGAAAACCGCAAAGAATTTTTATCGAGTTTTGCAGATCTACTTAATAGCACGAGTATATTCGCACGCGAAAAGCGAAATCCAGATAGCTCTTCAAACACTCAAAAATAACAAAGCTGCTGGAGTTGACAACATTGCCGCAAAGCTGCTAAAAGTAGACTCAACCAATACAGAATTACTATACCCATCGCTACTTGACTGCCTATGGCAAAGCAAGTAAAAGATTATGTTTTTCGTCAGTCCCACCAGCATCTAAATTTATCGACGAGCCGTCGACCCAGAAACTTTTTTGATGTTGAGTTGATATATCCACCAGTTTTCTAACTTCCACATAAACCGTCGCGAGCTCCGTTTTACACTTTTTTACTCGCGATCGCAGGCGAGCGAGTATTAAATTCGGCTCTTTTTTTCCTGAACCGGTCAAACCAGTTCGTGAACAGTGTAGTACGGTCTCATATTTGCACTCGTTTTGATGCATATTTGCACTCTAAATTGCCGTGTCGTATAATAAAATAGTTTATTCTGCAGAAGATTCTGTAGATATGAGGAATGAACCATTGCTTCCATTAAGTTACGGAATTACTCGATTGATTCCATAGGTGATTCCATTACTACAGAGAATAGACGTGTTATATATTCTTCAGAATATTCTGTAGCTCTGAAGAATCTATCGCGGTAGATTCCGGTTGATTCTGTAGAGTTATACAACCGTTTCACAGGCCACGGAATAACCTGCAGAATCTATCGGTTTATTTTTTCAAGGAATAAAGAAAGACTAAATTTTGTTGTTTCTGCCGACTCCTAAAAAATACGGAAGTCAAATGACAGACGCAGGCCAAATGATTTTCTTTTGGATTCCATAAGCCATTCCGTTACTACTGAGAATATAGGTGTTATTCTTAAGAATACTCTGTGGCTCTGAAGAATCTATCGCGGTAGATTCAGGTTGATTCTGTTGAGCTATACGACCGTTTCACAGGCCACGGAATAACCTGCAGAATCTATCGGTTTATTCCTCAAGGAATAAAGAAAGACTGAATTTTGCCGTTTCTGCCGACTCCCAAAAAATACGAAAGTCAGTCGAGAATTATTGTTTTCCTGACCAGCTGTATTGTTGGCTTGTCAACACTACTCAATCACAAGACCAGCCGGCTGCTTTTAAATATACTTATTTAGTTCTTGATTTGCTTCTATTTTCAAAAGAAATAAACTCGTTTTTGAT
>JAOBYE010721789.1:0-10483 GCA_025403585.1 Parazoanthus swiftii
TAGCCATGCTATTTGCGGGTCAACTGGACATCAGAATGTTACATTGTTTAGTATTCTTTGAAATAAAAGTCTAAAAAAAGTCTAAAAGTCTAGATATAACTGAAAATTCAATATAACTTAAAACAGAACTACCAAAATGTTTCACTAAAGCTAGAATGTGTCTATAAAATGTACAAAATCTGGACAAGGACAAAACACACAAAGTCTGTCATTTGTATAGTGAAGCTCCAGTCACGCCCTAGGTACCTATCCATTTCCACTGCTGAGGTCTCTCTTTGAAGTCCACAAGTGGTACAAATCCCTCCGGTGTAGCTGGA
Source organism: Parazoanthus swiftii (assembly GCA_025403585.1). Classification (NCBI taxonomy): domain Eukaryota; kingdom Metazoa; phylum Cnidaria; class Anthozoa; order Zoantharia; family Parazoanthidae; genus Parazoanthus; species Parazoanthus swiftii. The sequence goes on from JAOBYE010721789.1 coordinate 318, forward strand.
AAGCAGCAAATTGTACGTAAAAACTTGGCCTCTGTTACTGAAAGAGTTGATAATACTACCAAGCGGATAAAAGGCCAAATTGTTAACACTTAAGCCTGGTTTTAATTACCAGCGACGTTAGGAACGAAAGCACCAGTAGAACTCTTACTGATGTCAGTTCCTTCACCGTGAAAACGGACTTGAAACAACCAAAAAGCACCAACCAAAAAGCGAACGCAAGGATCAAACACTGCGCTCCACTTCAGTCGCTTCTGTTCGTCTTGAAAACAGAACACAACGCAGACGCATGGAATGATTAGATAGCTGTTTTTGCTTAGTAAATCAAAGTGATCGAATGTTTCTTGTGATTGCGTTGTGTTTTGTTCTTACAGCGACATAATCGACGAAAGGAAAAACGGAGCCGGAAAAAGGAAAACTTTCGTTCCTTCGATCTTCGTTTCCGTTGTGCTAACGTTTGTGTCAACCCATTTTCACTGCGGCATAAGAGTGTTACGCTAAACAGCTTGCGCAATCTTTCCTTGCGTCGCTTGTGAAAACCAGGCTTTACTGATTGACTGGATAGCGTTCGCCACCAACTGAACTACCGGATTTGGCCAGTTCTTCAATACACTACTTTCATAGTTTGCTCCAGAGACCATAAACAATAACTTCAAGTCGAGGTCAAGTTCCAAGTTCTCATACATTTGCTGTATTCTGACCTACTGGCCACGACTCGAAGTGTATGGACTGGGGCGTATTATGAAAGTGGTTCATTGACTGCGTTTGATAACGCGAACTGAAAATTAAGTATAGAATGGGCTTAATACGTTTAAAGCTTGCTTTTAATATTTTGAAAAGAGCATACTGTTCGATTAAAGGGATCGACGATTATATTTCACCTATTCCTGTTTTAAGTGCGATCGACTGAACGCAGCCAAAGGAAGTTATGTCATGACATGGGAGATTGATCATAATTTGTTTTATTGCGCTTATTGTTTTTTGTGATTTAAGGCATCTTAAAATTTCAAAATTGAGTTGACTCTGATCTTAAAAAGTTCTGTGTGTTTTTGGTAACTTTATTTATCTTCCTCAGAAAGAAAAAAACAAAGAAAGTTTGTCAAAATTAGAATAAGCACGCCATAAGAATATAGATAATTCCTCAAATTACGGTATAAATAGTCTTGCAATATCCTCCCTCCTCTATTCTAATAAATAAGATGACTGAAACATTTAGCTCACATTAAAACCAGTTTGTAAAACCAGATTACATTAACAACTATAACATGTACCTCCAGAGCTGCCAGACATGTAAATCAGTGCAGAATAAACCAGTTTGGTCCAGTCGTGCTGCTGAGCACTCCACTGGTTGGCGGAGTACGATGCTGTACCCTGCAGTAGACGGACATGTCCTGATCAAAAACTCCTGATGACTTATGAGAGGGTTTCAACACAACTTAAAGGGGTTTTTTTCGAGGTAAAACACCGACATATCGAAGTACCTCATTTTTCCAAATTAAAATCAAATTTCATCAAATAAGAATCACTTAATTGTTCCAACAAACAGACAAACCACAAAAAATCGTGCCTACCTGCCACGCCTTTATTCGATCTTCGACCTGTTGATGCAGAGAACACAGAGTTAGTGTAAACATTTTGAAAATGTTATATTAACACATAACCACGGTTAAAATACTGGCAGCAAGCTACTGGGGGATCCGCTACATCCAGCTGCAAAGGGTAACAGAGAATCTCGAAAACACTGGGGAATCCGCTAAAAACAGCTGTATGGGGTAACAGGGAATCCCTAAAACCACTGGGGACCCACTACAACCAGCTGTAAGGGGTAACAGGGAATCCCTAAAACAACTGAGGGATCCTCTACAACCAACTGTAAGGGGTAACGGGGATTTTCTAAACCACTGGGGAATCCTCTACAACCAGATGTAATGGTCCCAGCAACTCCCAAGACCTCTTCATTAACAAAAGCTATGATGTGCAATTTTCTTAGCTATTTTAAATAGGATTTATAAGCTTCCTACCTTGTGTAGACTTCCTTTTAGGTCGGGCAGAGCGTAGAATACTTCCCTCAGTAGTGTGAAGAAACACAAAAACTTGCCAGTTGGTGCATATTGGCTACAATAAAAAAATAATAACTAATAATAAATAATAAATGATAATAAGAATAATAAAGTAGCTATTGTTGTTATTCTTTGTTAGTTTTTGACGGTTGCTCCACTACTCACATCTATCAATCTTCCTTAAACTGAATTAAGTCAACTGCATTTTTGATATGTCAACCTGGTATATATAACCGTTAGATAACTAATAAAATTTCAACTTTCCCTCCTAGTTGTCGTGTTTCTGTTAGTATTACTGTTTCAGTATGTACCTTGCGCTGGCCGATGACCGCTCCTGCTGTTGATGTCCTTGTTGTTGTGATGTTTCTGGTCCAAGTTGGCTTTGACGCTCTTGTTTTTGTTGCAGTTTCTGTTTTAATTTTCGTTTGACTTTAAGCTTCTTATCTTTCTTCTTTTCCTTGTCAACTAAAAGTGAAAAGTAAAACAACCTGGAAGTTATATACACAATAACGTAACATCGCCGATACTCAAGATTGCCAATCAGGTATCAGTTAAAAGTGAAAAATGCGGTTGATTCTTCGTCTACAAAGTATACTATGACCAAGGCAGATAATTATAAGTTCTTCACTTGTTCATAAGTACACGATACAATGTAGTAGACTACTTTCATAATACGCCCCAGTGGCCATGAACAAAAATTTCGAGTCGAGACCAGTAGGGCAAAAATTCAGCAAAGTTATGAAAACTTAGAACCTGACCTCGTCTTGAAGTTATTGTTTATGGTCACTGGAGCAAATTATGAAAGTAGTGTATATATCTGTTTTCTTTATGGAAGTGCTTTGATTTCTTCTGCGAGAGCAAAATCCTGCTTACAGCTCTTCTGAACATGTCCATGAAGAATAACGTCACTTGTAAGCAACGCGTACGGTCTTTGATCGATCCCGTGCAGCTGTGTGAACTACTAAGTATAACTTACTTTTGCAATGCGTTCAGTAAAGTTAATTGTCTGCCGGTTTTTCACTTTTCTCCCGCAGTCTTTGGGTTTGTCCTGAGAACAATGTTCTGTCTAGTGCAACTGCGTGAACTTGTCAGTGTCAAAACACTTCTAAAATGAGTTCAGTGAAATACAATGTCTACCTGTTTTCACTATTCTCTTGTAAGGCCTCGGGTTTGTCCTAAAAACAATGTCCTGAATAGAAGTGAATCTTGTGTCCAGCTCTGGATGATCCTAAAGAGAGAATTTAACTTGTTGTTTAAGCAAACGACTGCGTTACACTATAGATTTGTAGTACTTACATGATAAAAGACATCGTAACTGTACCTCGTTTGATACAGAGTTCACTATATATAATGGCTTTAATACGAATAAAGATCCTAACTATTGTGAATGTTACGATTTTTACTATTATTTCTATCATCATTTTTATTATAAATCAACAAAACATCATCACGCAGTCTCTGGACAATAATATAGCACCGAATGTTGTTGTACTGAGGTCATGAGGAAAGTGCTCAGAGAAAACAGGACGAAGCCGAGTTTTTCAGTTCTCCTTTTTGAGTGTTCACCCTGTGCTCTAGGCTATAACTGTAATATTATTTTGGCTACAGGCATAAGCGATACTGTTTTAATGCTTTTAGAAAATGTTTTTTAAAAAGTTAACCGTTACCGTAGATGTTCAAGGGGCCTGGAAACCTATTTTTAATAGGAAACTACCTCCTGTGGGTATAACGACACAGTCTAAGGAAGTGTACATGTACAGTATAGTGCTGACACTTTGCCTCACTTCTAAATGTTTGGGAATGTGGATGGTCGAAGAGATTGGTTGAATAACTTGGTCAGGACAGGAGGCAAAGTCTTTCAAGATTCTGACACTGATGTTATCAAGGCCAATGGCTTCTTTTGGATTGCTTTAGTTGTTTATGAACAAAATTCTCATTAGTTTGTTGGAAATTACACTTTTTGGCTGCAACTGGTGTTCCATTAGGTTGTGACCCTGAACGGTGTGGGCAGAGACTCACTCGTATCACAGCAGCTAGTTTGTTTTCAATCGTTGAGAAGAAGATATTTAAGGTTTCTGTAATCGATCACAGTCTAGCTTTGTTGTAAAGATCTATACTGTAGGTACTTCCAGTTAATATAGAGAGTAATCAAAGCAGACTTACATCATTTTCAATCCTTCTTTTCCTGTGCTTTTGTAGCATTGCCTGAATGTCACTGTCTGTTACAACATGGTTAGCAGGGGAGGGAGAGATGGTTGACCGTGAGGGAGTTGGGTAGGGAAACGCTGGGTGATAGCCAAACGGCATACCAGGAATGGGTTGTACAAGATGGGGTGGGAAGCCGCCAGTCATTCCCCACAAGCCAGGTGACATATGGAATGGAGAGATGGGATATCCAAGTGGACCACAATGTGCTGTCGAGACAAAACAACTTTTATTACTTGGTGAAAACTATTGATAATAGTCACTGTTCTGGCACAATTCAGTGAACACAGTTCCAGTGCCAGTTGAAACTTCTCAAAAGCTTACTAAGGTTAGGTACCCTAGTGTAGTAACTGACTGTCTGGATGTGAAATTAATGAAAATGTTTAGAACTCGCATTTATTTTATTGATCATTAATTGCACAGAGTGTTGATTTTGGCGACCTTTGTTTAGTGAAACATTTGTTTTGGTGATATTGATTTAGTGGAGAAATATTTTTCATAACAAATTTCTTGAGTCTTTTATCTTACCAATGCTTACATAAAAAAACAACAACTGCGACAGCACTCTAACTGACAAATGGGGTATTTTCTCATTTCAGGATGCCAATACTAATTCTGCTTATCCCGCATGTGTCAGCTGATTGCGCTTAGTGTTATGTTTGCTACCTGGACTCTGTAACTGTTCTGTTTTTTAGTTCAGAAATAAATGAGGGACACAAAATTGTCAAAATGGCTTGAAATCAACACCATAGAGCAAGAAAGACACATAAAAACACTTGTTGCAACTACAGATTATTTCACAGGTATCCACTGGTAAAAACTGAATTCCACATACAAACTTAAGTCTTCTAAACTTGCTTAGTAAGAGGCTACACATACCAAGTGCTCTCTCATCCTCTGATGAAACACTTGTATCCTGAAAATCAAAAAGCAGGCATTTTTCAATGGATTACAAATCAACAAAAGTCAGAAGTTTATACTAAGCAATACTTTTGTAAGTAGTTTTAAATGCCGTAGCTCAAAAAGATAAAGGTTGATGGCTGACCAATTTCCTATACATTTACTGTAATCTTAAGTGCAACTGTCATCCCAATCAAGAGCAAGACAGAAACTGTGAAAAGGTCATTTAAGCTTCCCATAAAAAGATACTAAAACATTTAACTTAACCAACCTGACTTTCTTCTTTGCATTCTTGCATAATTCTAAATAAAATCGATTCAAATTCAATATTAGTATTAGCTAGCTACTGACTGAGTAAACTACATGTAGGATGAAGTCCTAAAATGAACAAATGAATTTACTGTTAGTAACAATAAATTACATGTACTTAAGTTGCTTTATACATGTACTTGTCCTCGCCAGTCAGCCGAAAATACCTGGTTCTGGCCAGTTTAAGATGCGTACCTACATTTCTTCAACCACAATTTCCAGACCAGAGAAATGAGCAGATCTGATCTGATCTGTGAGCAGGGCCTTTTTGGCAAGAATCAGTTCACGTCACTGTTACAGTGCTGTCAGTTCACATCACTATTATAAAGCTGTCAGTTCACTTCACTGTTACAGTGTTGTCAGTTTACATCACTGTTACAGCACTGTCAGTTCACATAGCTGTTACAGTACTGTCAGTTCACATCCCTGTTACAGTGCTGTCAGTTCACATCGCTGTTACAGTACTGTCAGTTCACATCCCTGTTACAGTACTGTCAGTTCACATCGCTGTTACAGTACTGTCAGTTCACATCCCTGTTACAGTGCTGTCAGTTTACATCCCTGTTACAGCACTGTCAGTCTATATATTCACTGTTATGGCACTGTCAGTTCACATCACTATTATGCCGTTGTCAGTTCACATCACTGTTGCAGCGCTGTCAGTTCACATCGCTGTTACATTGGAAAGTACACTGCCATTGCATCATTGTCACTTCCAATGCTGTCACATCACTGTCAATATAACAACTGTCACAGTGATTTCACTGTTGCTGCTCTCATAGCATTTTAGTTGCGATCGCTGTAACAGTACAGACCCTGCCATCACTGTCACACTGCTGTAACATCACTGTTGAAAACCATTACAGCGCACCATAAGTGTCAACATCACCATAGCAGTAACAACTTTTTTTTGTTTTGAACCAACAGTACTGACGATCTCCAAAAAACAATTTTGAGGACTTCCTGGCAAACTTGGAACCTTGCAGCTATAATTCAGTGATGGGAGACAAAACATTAAGGCCCATCAAAGTAAGGTTTTTTAGTCCCCACCCCTTTGTATATGTACTTACTTCTTGAATCTTGCATTCACTCTTTGTTCCACTGCCAGCTGGTGTTTGGGTATGGCAGGCTTTCTGTATTAATCAGTTATTTGATTTATAATTGATAAATGAGACAAATGGGAAGGACTTGTACATGTATTGTAGAACTTTTAACTACAACAGTAATTTAGTTAATAATTAAAATGAGTTCTACCTGTATCTTGGATTTTTTCTCTTGATCAAATAAATACTGTCTATCAAGCTTTAGCTAAGATAGTTTAAAAACTCTGCTTTATACAAAATACTAAAAATTAACAATTATAATTTATAATTAAGTACAATACTTTTATCAATTCAAGAAAACATCGTATCACCTGTTTTATTTCATAAGAACAGTAACAGTAACAGTAATACTTTATTTACAGTGTTTAACTTTGTTTTTACAGCATTAATTTCACCCGCAGATAGGTGAGCCTAACCATTACATGTACCAAAATTTTAGCTTCACCATACAAATAACAATAGATTACCATTATCATTCTACTTAAATATGAATAAGAAACTCAAACACACAAATAGACAGCACACAAAATATAACTGCTACATGTACCTTGTTCTTATAGGCTCGCTGGGACCTTGCCTTTCAATTTGTCCAAGAATGGCCTGAAAATCGAAAAATAATACTTTTACTTTAACACTATAAACCTCATTTGATCCAAGGAAGCAAATATCTTACAGGTACATATTTGTCAATTACAGTCAAAGTATATAATTATATTATTTTTTATCTCCTACCCGTGGCAAAAACATGACATGACTTGTTCACATTCATGATTAATTTCACTGAAGGCCTAAGTGGCAAATTAGACCATCCTTACATGTACACGTGGTTTGTAAAACCTCAAAGGCATTACAACTTATATTTAATTATATACATTAGGCTCTATAGGTATATACAGACATTCCAACCCTCCCAATTTTCCTAAGAGTCTTCCTTGATACAATCTCCCCATCTCCTGATTTTTGGTACAGTTTGAAAACTGAAGCTCAAGTTAAACAAACAAGAATTGGTTTAACTGATAAAAGTGGAATTGGGGCAACAAAAATCTCAGTTGTGTTCCAAAACCAAAATAATGTGTTTCATGTAGTTGACCATAGTTGCCTTTTTCCATAGTTGTTTTCGTACAGTAGTTACAAGTCTCACAAAGTTTTCTTTCAGAGGCCCATTAACTCATCCAGTTTTTTTTAAAGGGTTGTGTTGTAAGGGGGGGGGGTATGGGCAGACGGCTGTGGTACAAACCTTACTGTTTTCAAGATTTTCAAGCTCCAGAGGTTGGAATATCTAAGTGACTGTGTACACTGTATGACATTATTTCAATCAGTAGCACAATGAAGTTATAAATTAATTACTATTCAAACAGTCACTCAAGTTTTTAAAAGTTTGAAATAACAATGCTAGAATGTCCAAATCTCTGAAACTGTATGTACATACATACATGTACACAAAGAGAAAAAATAAAATAATCACATATTGTGTATTACCTGTCGCGAGGTTATAATTTCCTTCAAAAGCTTGTGGTACCGCTTTTTCTGATGTAGCTGTGGAAAATATGTTTTCTTATTTTATCAACTACTATTAGCAATAAAATCTGTAGCTAATACAGGTATGTAAACTGGAGTAGATTTTGATATATTTGAATGGTTAGTATTAATAGTTATACACAGTATAACATATAGTTTTATCACTGTCAATAAATTCACATGACTGTACATTTTAATAGCACTCCCAACTTCAAATATATCTGAGCTTTTTAATCATGTCTTTACAAAGCAGTTCTAAGTCAGTTTTATTATATAGTGTTCATAACTTTTAAATAAGGGTCTCCAGTGAATTATAATCAATAAAAAATGTTGGACAACTGCACATACCCTGAACAAGTTTTTTGAAATATATAAAAAAGGGCTCTGGATGCATGTACCAAAGTATTGGAGCCATAAAAGAGTACTTGTCTGAAGAAACTCAGTAAAAATAGTTGTTAATATTTATTATCAAAACTTGTTTTCAATCAACATCCAACAGTTGATGCCATACGTGTACCTTGTATTCTTTGTATTTAGCTCTCTGCCGCAGTCTGGTGTACTTAACAACATCAGGATAAAAGCGACCGTCTGCAAATTTAAGGATGGAACCTAATTATTGATTGACAATGTTTTAGACCTGTTGGGTAAAGGCACTGTACACACAGGTAACTAATTTTAATTTTAAATAATGATGTTAAAACATCACTGTAAACAATGATCCAGATACATGTATTTCATTCTCTGGAGTTTGTACCACTCCCTTCCCAACCATACATGTACAGTACAATGCACCCCTCCCCACCACACAACCCTTTGAAATGACTATGATAGGTCTACGGATTAAGAAGACTGGGGAGACAACTACCTAAACACAACAAGAACAAGGCAACACCTTACTATGAAACACATTTGATTTTGGAGCAAAACTGAGACTTATTGTGGCCCCATTTCCACATTTATCAATCAGACCAACTCTTGTTTGTTAAGCTTAAACCTAAATTCTTGAACTGTACCAAAATCGGGAGGTCCGGGCAAAAATCGGGAGACAGGGAGAATGTACCAAAAACCAGGAAACTCCTGGGTAAACCCCTTATGCCTTGGAATGTCTAAAGATCAAAACTGAGCTCTGAACTATAACGCAGCTCTGGCACTCATTATAAATGTACATGTATAAGCCATATTTAATACCGGAGCACAGTCATTTGGAATAAGCTTAACCCCCCTGGGGGGGGGTGCAGGTGGGTTGGAGGGTGACTGTCTTTTAACTGACTATATGGCTACAGTAGGTGTCACTAAAACTATGGCTGTCAGACTAATTCACTGTCCTGAGGAAGGGTAAAAATTTTGTGCAACATGCCCTGGAAATTAAAGCATACCACAAAATTAATTACTGTTGGTCTCAAAGATTTATCTAATTTAATTTGTTTTGAAATTTATCTGAAATTTTCTTCTGAAATTGTTAAAAACTCCAGCAGCTGTTACTGAGAGTAGTCATACTTGTGGATGGCAATAAATAACATAAAATTCATGCAGTTCAAAAGGAAAAATAAGGTGTATGACTGTATACTTTGACTAGCGAAAGCTATTTAGGAGTAAATAAACTTGAACTTAGTAGTTATATACCGCACATGTAGGTATTAAACTTTGTAAGCCCCCACCCCCTGGAGCAATAAATCTGGTGAAAGTTCGGGGGCCACGGCACTAACTCCAGCATGGGTGCTTACATGATAAGCTTCCGTGGGTAATTCTTTGGTGATTAAACAAGCAAATTGATGTGGTCTGACACATACAATCAAGCTAATATTTCAAACATGCCTTTAGAAGTATACACCATACATGTACCTGATTAGAAGTATACACCATACATGTACCTGATTAGAAGTATACACCATACATGTACCTGACTAGAAGTATACACCATACATGTACCTGATTAGAAGTATACACCATACATGTACCTGATTAGAAGTATACACCATACATGTACCTGACTAGAAGTATACACCATACATGTACCTGATTAGAAGTATACACCATACATGTACCTGATTAGAAGTATACACCATACATGTAC
>JAOBYE010721800.1:8624-24997 GCA_025403585.1 Parazoanthus swiftii
TTGCCTGCTGGGGGTCCTGGGCGCCCTCCTGGAGGTCCTGGGCGTCGCCCTGGGGGTCCTGGACGTCGCCCTGGGGGCCCACGTCCCGGGGGCCCACGTCCCGGGGGTCCATATCCCGGGGGTCCTCCTGTTTGGGGTCCTGGTGCAGGACCAGATGGCCCTCCACCTTGTGACAGAAAAACACACTTAATAAATACATAAGAAACCAACTGATTTACAAATTTCAATAATAATAATAATAATAATAATAATAATAACAACAACAACAACAACAAAAATAATAATAATATTAATATTTAAAATCGTGTACTGAATATTGATTGTGTAATATTGAAAAATGATTTTAATATAAGCTTTGAGAGAGACAGGAATTGTATTATTTAGAAGTAGAGACATAAGATCCGGATTGAATAATTATTAAAGGCACAAGAAAATTCAGTTAGTAGCGCATTAAGAGTTAGAGACATTTTTAAAGTTAATTTTGAACATTTTAAATCACACCAATTTTAATTTTTAATTTTAAGCCAGTTATATAAACATTTATACAGAGACAATCAAGCTAGCCACGCCTTGGCGCCTAACCAAAGTAACTTTCCAGCATCTGGCATCCAGAAAGACCACACTGCCATAACAATAGCAATATAGTACAAATATTAAAAATGAAATGTATAAAATACAAACAAACTAAACTTTAAATAGTCTGGAGTCTCAAAGCTCTTTCGTCTTGAGCCATCTTAGGTATACATAAATACAAAATGGGGCATTTTTCTTAGAGTTTTGCCTACTACTTTGAAAATCTTACCACATCCTCTGGGGAACCTCAGGGTCAGAGTTCCGGATAAGACACTCGGTCCTTTGCCGAGTTTTCTTTGTTTCTGTTTTACCCAATTGATATAGAATGGCCGTTTTCCTGGCCAGCCAAGCAAAGCATATGAGCCGCGGAATTTGTTCAAAAACTTGTATCCTCCAAGTCTCTTTAGCTGACGTAAAGCTGGTGCAACGTAGCGTGATCCTTCGTCCTGCACGGCAACAAGTACTGCGCGACTGTTGATAAGTTGTTGAAAGCATATAATTAACAAAAAGTAAACCAAATGCTAATGGTTAAGATTAGAAGTATAAAAGTTTCACTAGCCTTGAGGAACCTTATGATTTGTTTACATTTTCAAACCACAACAATCTTGACGAAATACAACTTAACCATTAGTCAATTCATTAAGAGCACTGAAACAATTCTAATCATGCTAATTTTTAAAAAAAAGTTCAGACAACTATTTCCTTGAATGTTACAAAAAATTTGCTCGTGTGGATGAAGCTTTAAAAGGCTTTTATGGGACCCAAAGACGCCGCAACTTTTGAGACTTACGGAAAACTTACCAGAAAATCATGGCGACTTTATGCAACTTGGCGCGACTTAAGGAAACTTTGCGTCCCAAACCCAAGAAGACTTACTCTTTATTTGACTTAAGGCGATTTAAGGAAAATCGACTTGAAAATTATGGCGACTTTAATAGGGCAACTTAAGGTAACTTTGGGTTTCAGAAGGTTTTTTAAAAGTCGTTGTATTTATTAATCAGAGTTTAAGGTTTCTATGTCTTGTTCAGGGAGACAACTGCAATAGTGCTATTGGTGGATGTGCACAACAAAATCTTTGGAAAACAACTTACTGTCCTTTGATGGATTTGAGGTGCTTAGCCAAGGCATAACCTGCTCGTCTGTTTCCATGGGTGTCAAACGATCGCGAAGATACCACCTTGCCTGTTGACAGCGCGAAATAAAGGTAAATCGAAGTGTGAGGGGACACGATCAAGGGGATTGGATTTTGTCTCGAATCAGGAGCATGTTGATCCCTGACATTCTTCCCGCCTTGTCAGTTTTGTTTGGGTTCCAACAAGTCAATAGAAAACTAAGGATGATCACTGCAAACCACTGATAATTAAAGCTAGGTTTAAGGATGACTACCATAATCAGTACTCTTGCTAGCTTGCGATGGAAATTGATTTTAGATGACAATCTCTAGTTACCCGCGAAAGTTTCTAACTGCATGAAACTAAAGACGGACGGAAATGATACCAGTCCTTGATCCGGGTTTTAAAGTATACATATAAGGTGACAATTTTAAGACCATATATAAGAATGGAAAATATATAAAGAAAAAAGGCAGAACAATCTTGTTTTAAGCTTGATTTACTACATCTGCAACGCCGGCACGTACAAGGCCTGCTCTGTTAACGAAAGACGACTGCAATTAGAAAATTTGAGAACTTAAATAAAAATTCAACAGACAATTTTTGATATCTAAAATTAATTCATATCTGGTGGCTTAGGGGAATAGAATTTTTAACCAAAGCTAGGGGATGGATAAATAAACCTTTTGTTTTCATTGCACTGAACTGGTATACAAAAACAAACAAAATGGTCTCTTAAAAATATAGTTTCGTTCTACTCATTTGTTTTGTTGACTTGTCATCTTAAAAATTTGTGTCCTCGTGACCTCACATGCTGTTTGTTAAACCACAAATGTCAATAACATGAAAACAGAAATGCAAATAACAAAGTTTACCAGCGCTTGAACTTAGCATTGTTGTGGACTTGTAATCTTTAAAAGTTCTTGTCCTCATGACTTCACAGGCTATTTGTAAAACTGTTAATTTCAATAAAATAAAAACGGAAACGCAAAGAACAAAGTGGACGAAAGCTCGACGTGGCAAACGGAAACAAATTCTTATCTACAATTGTCTTGTGCGAACAGGTCCTAATTCGCCTCACACACAATCACCGACTAGTATGTTACAGGATATCAAACAAATTTAGTAACAAGCTGTCTAACAGTTTAACTTAAGAAGTTAAAAACTAATTTATCAAAAATAAACTTATTTATCAAAAATAAGAATTCAAAGTTTTAACTTCAGGAATTTAGCCAAATCTCCAGCGAACATTATGTCGACGCATATATCACTTACCATTACTGTTAAGAACAACAACGTTGTACCCTCGTTTTTGTCGTGCGTAGTTCTTTCCTCCCACAAAAATGTACGCTTTGCCACAGCTCTTCGGAGTTTTTGTGGGATCGCTGCAACCCTCGCTTCTCACTTCGACTCTCACGAAACCTTAAAAGTGACAGGTTCATAAGATACATTGAAATCTATACAATTTCAGCTTAAGGAACAGTTGAGAAAATTAATGACAGCAAGCAATGACATACAAACTGAAGTGAATATGGAACTAAACGATAACATACTTCCAAATGGAGGCAAAGATGGCTTGGTATAGTACATCTTAATTTGACTTGGCCCTCTTCCTCTCTTTTTCTGAACTTGTTTCACTAATCCTGTCCTTCCCTTTCGGCCGACTTTTCCCACCAGGCAGTAGGAACCTCGGAACCTCTTCTTAACATTAATAGCTCCGATTTTCCTTAGCATTGGAATGGCTGGACCAATAAATTTGCTTCCGCTGTCTTGCACAGCTACTAAGACAATCGACCTGAAAATGAGAATATATGTTTAGTAACACATGTTCTAGATTTCATGAAAAGCATTCCCCGAAACAAGCCGGAACAGCTAACACAGTTTGTCAAACTTCTTCTACCGCTAACTATCGAGTTATTCAAGTAATGAAAACGTTGCAGGAAAAGGGACGAAATTAGAAATAAAGAATACCTTGCACTGTTTGAGTCCTATGCCCCATGATGCGAGATAGTTGCGATATTCGCGTCAGAATATCCCGTAGTTGACGATTGAAGCCAAAATAAAAAAAGCTCGAAATACTTTAATTTGAAAGTTATTGATTAAAAAGCCTTTTGACATCCCTTTTTTCAAACAAACCGGGAGTGAAACCAACTTTGTAAGAAAAGAGGCGTGCTTACAACAAAGTTTGTTCTAAGATCTTACAGTACGTTGACATATTGCTCATCATAACTAAGGACGTCCAGCTTCGAAAACCTATAGACCACTTTCACAATACGCCCCAGTGGCCATGAACAAAAACTTCGAAGCGAGGCCAGTAGGGCCAAAATACAGCAAATGTATGAGAACTTGGAACTTGACCTCGACTTGAAGTTATTGTTTTTGATCACTGGAGCAAATTATGAAAGTAGCGTATAGTTTCCTTGGCGGTTTCCCTGAACCAAAGCTATTATTTTATGTTATGTTGTTCATCTATATGTTATTTGTAATTCAATAGTCAAACATAACTGTTGTTGTCGTTTTTTCGTATGTTACAATCTAAGATGTATGATAACTTGCTTGTTAAAATATCGTTTAAAACAAATTTAAAACTCTTCTGCTAAAATTGATTTGCATATATTTATGAAAGCATTTAAAAGGTGTTACTTATTCATTATATCAGTTCATACATAACAGGGAAATGTTTACCCAGTGCTCAAGGTCTTGAGGAAGGCAGCAAGTTTACGGCCAGCATTTCTGTCCCCATGTGTATCAAAGTGTCTTGTATACATGACACGACCTGAAAAGAAGCAATCGTTCTACAGGTTATATTGATATACAGATAAATAGAAAAATAAATAAAACAAATAAATAAATAAATAAGAAGGTAAATAAATAAATAGCCAGATAGATAATCAGTCAGAGACATAGACAGAAAGAAAGACACACACACACAGATAGACTAGAATAGATAATACACGATACGATTAAGGTACGATACAATACCATACCAAAACAAACAATACAACACAATATAAAACGATACGAAAAGTTTAGGTGGCGTAAGACAAGATAAGATATAAGAAAAAGGTAGGAAAAAACTCGGTCCATAACGTGCCGTACGGACTTTACACTCAGCTAATAAGAGGTATATATATGTTACTAAGATACTGTACGATACGATATGATTTGACCCAATAGTATAAAAGACAATACGATACGATAAGATAAGTTAAGGTAACGAGTTTTAGCTCTCAACAATTTGTACAAAATCGTGAACCAAAATCTATCTGTATGCAATTTTTGTCTCTGTCATAGCAAAAAACAAATCAAACCATACCACTGCTAGGATCAACTACAACCACGTTATGTCCACGTTTGTGGGGAGAGTAATCCTTTCCATTAACCCGGATGTAAGCTCTGCCACAGCCTCGGTATCTTCTCTTATCGTTGCATCCCTCGCTACGAAGGTGAATTCGGACGGCATTGGCTGATGAGGGAAGATGTGCGTGTATATTGAAGTTAGTGTTTTGATTATATTCCGTTACTTATTGCTTATAATAACTAAAGATTTTATTCATTTTGAAAACTGCATTGTCTCTGATTAAATAAGAAGAAAAACTACACATTTAAGAATGAAGATGAAACAACTTGTGCCCTTGTTCTTGCTTAGATGCTAGGTGCTCCTTGTTTAATGGATGAACCCAATAACGTTCCAAATCATATCGGGGACGTGGGAGGGGTAGAAGGTACTCTTGGGATTTCCAAAGATTTTCAACTACAGTTGTAATGATGTGTTTACATAATTTTGTGATTATTCCCTAGAGTGCATTATAAAGAATTTTGGTTTAGCAAACTTGCGTCAATTTATTAACATTTGTTCATCATCACAACAGTTATGAGCGATAGATAGGAAATCGTTTTTACATTATTCCTATAAATATTTCTAGTTTTGTTGACAGTCGTCTTATTCCAATGAAGTCAACTTTTGCTGTTTTTATGTAGCCGGTTTTCGTTGAATGAACGCAGAATTAACGATGTCGGATTTATGACGTCACGTAACGCTAAATGCTACCTAACTTAGTTAATTAAGAGAACTTTAGACTAAAATGAATTATCACACAAAGTTCTGTCGTTGTTGTCCATAATGCTCTTCTCTTAATTTAAACAAGTAGAAATGGTACATTGACTAGTTAGACATAATCTTCGTTCGATTAGTGTTTAGGGTAACAATGACAATGACAATAATATATGTAATAGAAGTCCTTGCGCATAAAAATACATCAATTTAGCAACACTAGTAGAAATAGTAGAAAGCTTTGAAATTTACAAAAAAATGTTTTTATAAATGAACAAGTTTTAAATATAGCTTACAACGTTTAACAATAAAAAATGCTTTCCATATGCTGGAAAATACTGATTACCTATGTTTTGGCAAACTATGCTTAAGGATATACAAAGAATGCAACAACTACTGTTCAAGCCTTACCTGGAGGTTTAACCGGAGGTGGTAACGGGATACGTTGGTTAAGTCTTATGCTGGCTACGACTGTAGACGGTCCTCTCTTGCTTCGAGCTTGGCGGTAGCGAATCCACGATGGTCTGCCTTTGCCGGTATAACCAATCAGAGCATAGGATCCACGGAACCCAGCTCTGAACTTATTTCCACCCAAGCGCCGTATCTCGTTGTCGGCGATTCGAATAAATCGACTGCCTTCATCTTGGACAGCCAATGCAACAATTTTCCTGCAAAGAAAACCATACTAACTTTATAACCGGCTCCCCAAATCGTTTGATAGCGGATTTATTTTCCTTCACGAGTACATTTTCTGTAACACAATTTATGACACATTTTTTCTGACATATTTTTTTTCAATTGCCAACACATGCTAAGCAAACGCGCGATCACACTTTGTTTGACAAATTTCCTTTAACTATGTTGAGACTGTAGTGAATCTCGGTCATTCGACGAGCAAATGGGAAATAAGGAGAGGGCGCTAAGCTGCTTCTTGTGCATTTTCTTTGATGAGTTGTCCACACGCCGAGCAAGCATATTTTAGATGTGACACTGATTTTTTTTGTCACAAAAAGCTGGAGTGTCAGATTAAACGGCGTGCACATGATTTGTACATATAAAATTTACCACAACTTCCCAAGAACACGAAAATTTTACCACAACATGTCTTTATGATTTATGATAAAAATTTCTCAATCTGAACATAAGTGAGAAGACGCTACTACTTTTTCTTGGAAAGCTAGCGTCTAAAGATTTTGACAGAAGCTAGGCAAAAAAAGTAATAATAATACTAAACATAACAACAACAACAATGATAGTAAGACTAACATTAATATTAATAATAATAATAATAATAACAATAGTAATAATATTAAAAATAATACTGAACGCTCCGATGCTCACCGTCCTCTGATACTCCTCAAATATGTTTTAAGATGATGACCAGCTTTGCCGTTTCCATGCGTATCAAACGATCGTGTTTGAACCAAACGACCTGTTAAAAGCAAAACAGATACAGAAATGTAAATGAAGAGTCTGAATTTTCCCGCTGTACCTATTCAAAGCTTAATTGTATTGAATTTTACTTGGTGTATGTATAAAAAGGGTAAGCACTTTCAACGAATATCCTTTCGGATATGTTCTTAGCAAGGTACAAGTTTATTTTTATGGTGTAGATCGACGTGAAAGCCCTCCAAAACACTTACCTACATAAAGAAAACAATTAAAAAGTAAGTTTTTTACAACATATGAAACACATTGAGACAACTCTATCCGACGGAGTTGTACATGAAACATTAATAGTTCATTTGTCTACTATATGGAACAAATAAACAATAACTACACAAGAACTAATACAATTCGTTATTTATTAGATGGACAAATATTTTAAATATGTACGAGGGTGGTTGGCCCAGTCGATTAGAACGTTGACTGAAATCCGTAAGGTCCCAGGGTTTAGTATCAGGTCTTCCGGGGCATTGATTTATTTCGGGGACTTTCTTTCGCCACTTTGTACGTTCGCTTTTTTCCGATGTTGTTGTGTATGATACTTTATTGTCTACTTATGTTCGACATACGTTCTTCAACGCAACCTGCCCTTACAACACTGTTTTAGGGGACTTTAAAGAACACTAACACACGTTAGGCAATCCCGGTGCCGTTTTATTATCAGTTAAGAAATGTACTTTTCCTTTTTCAGTAGTTTCAGAAAGTATAGAAAAATCTCTAATCACCTGTCTTATAATCAAATACGGCAACATTGTGTCCTCGTCGCTTTCTTGAAACCTCCCTTCCATTCGCAATTATGTAGGCTTTACCACAGCCAGGCCCCTTGCTGAGATCATTGCAACCTTCGCTACGGACTTCCAGCAGGAGTTTTCCTTAAAATGGAAAGTGTACGCTTCGAGTTAGAGTGATAGACTTCAAAAATTGATGTTCAATCATCAGGAAAAAGACCGAAAGAAATGATGGGACGTCAAAAACGAAAGCGAACTGCACTAGAATAAGAGTTCGTGCCTAACAAAACTTCAGTGAAGATAAATAATGCAAGACATTTATATATTTCAACGCAAAAACTTGTATTCTGTTGTATTATTCCTTTATTTTTTAAGCCAACAATTGTTTTCGATTTGGGCATGTGCAAATGCATCAGAAAACCCTGTTTAGAATAACTGCATACAAAATCAGTAGAAATAGCAATCAGGATAAAAATACAAATGAAACATACATGAATAGCGCCGATTCGTCTATCGAGTTAAGAGTGTACGCGGGAAGTTGGGAGAGCAAGAAAAGCTTTGCGTGGAACGAGGCAAAACTGAGTGCAAAACTAAGGGCTCTCTTAGTTTCCCAAGTTAATAAACAACTTGACAGATGCGCAGCTAAAGAATAGCTTCTACTTTAGTATCAAAGTTCTTTATTTAAAAAAATGACTTTATACAAATGTTACAGTTTTCATCTCAATATAAACTACTATATACAAAATACTGATTATTACACACTAAAAGTACTGAATAAAGATAAAAAGACAGCGGTCGAGAAAGCTACGTTTGAAGCGTTCAGTTTTTACTCGAGGTAAAACAAAATAAAGTCCGCGTTTTCTATTCGCATTTCGCTTTGCGAGCAATAACTCGTTTAGGCCGTTTCCTGGAATGATGACATTTTTCCACAGGTTCATATCAGCTAATTTATAAAGTCTGAAAGGAGATTTGGTTTGTGAAGGCCAGTTTATGATGTTTTGAACTTCCGTATGGGACATATCCCTCTCAGAGGTGACTTTAACGATCAAAGTTATGTCATCATAAAATTATACAGTTTAATTTTCAGATTGCACAAGTTTGATGCCATTGATTATAATGTAAAATAATATCGGTCCAAGAAAAACGCCACGGTTGATTTCAAGGTGATCCGCCACTCTTCCATCCACAACAACCCTTAATTTGTTTTCTTCCTGATATAAAGTTGGTGATCCAGTTAACGACATTAACAAAATCCAACACTTTGTTAAGTATTTATAAGAGAAAATGTACAATGACCGGTTCATTTTCGTACCCGTTTAGTTCATTTCTATTGCAAAGTTATCTATAGCTTCCCTTCAATTTCCTGACCGTCACCTTGAATTTTTACTTGAAGAAAACACTTTCTTGGTACTCAAAGGTTTCCCAGCTATGCTTTCGAACGTTGCGATTTAAATGCATGGGTATGCCCTCTGTTGAGACTTAGATGTACGCTAAGTCCATACAAAAATCACACAAAAAATTGCCATTTATGTTCGAAGAAACGTATGCCATCTATGTTCGAGCAAAATATGCTAACGAGTTTCCTTACCTCGACGACGTCTGGCTAAACGAATGGTAGTCGACAGAATACTCGGTCCTTTTCCTCTCGGCCTTTGTACAAACCTAGGCTTGAAACGTCTACCATTTCTAATGCTACGTCTTCGACCATACTGCGAGAAACCTACAAGAGCCAGCGATCCACGGTATTGGGGCACGCGAAGCCTCTTGTTAATTCGAGACGAAACCAAAAGTGCCCGCAAAGCAAAGAACCCGTGGCGCTTGAGCCTCTTTCGTGCTTCGTCTTGTATCGCTACTAGGACTATTTTCCTGTTAACAAATAATAAACCAGGATTTTTATCGTCAGCTAAAGAAAACAATTCTTACTACTTGGGCATAAAGACTCTGAAAACCTGTAAAACAATAGTTGGACTGCAAAAATCGAGATTACGGCAAGAGAATCGACAACAGCGATCCAGTTAACCCGGTTAAGATTTAAGAAGGCTACACAGAAAGATAAAGTTTGTGTTTACGTCATTCAGTTTGAGACTGAGACTAATTGAAGCTGTACAGGTGTGCAATAAAATGTATTTTCTTCTCTCAGGTGGTAGTTTTCGACATCCCTCCAGTTTAGCTAACTAGTTATCAATTGACTTAAGACTTTGTATGCATACAACAGACTTGGTCTGTCGTCGTAATTATTAATCGACAATTTGTTCAGAAAAAACATTGACTTTTAAAACGGGCTTCATATTTTATATTTCCTTCGGGTTAGTTAAACTTTGGTTGTATCGAGTTGGGCTGCTTAACTTCCAGGCCCTCAGCTAAAACATTCTCGAGCCTTGACATACATCTATCTTCTATCTACAGTAGTAGAATAAAACAAGTCGATTCACGGTGAGGATATTTGATCATCCATTCCAAGTAATAGCAAGTGATCATCCATTCCAAATTAACTAAGATGAGATGCAAAATTCACCCAAACTGTTTTTATAAAATGTATGGGGATAGGTAATAAGAATTTAACAATAAATCACTTGCCGCACTTTTGACAGACCAACCTTATAGGGCAAGTAATCAAGGTATTTTCTCTGTTGTAACATCTACACGACTCCCCCTTCCTGGTATTTACCATAAACGTTAAAATAAGACGCTGAACAGCTTACCTTAGTTTTCTCAAAGAACGGACAAAATTGACCAATCGACTCGCGGCTTTATTGTCTCCATGGGTGTCAAATACTCGCCGCATAATGAGGTTACCTAAAATGGATGTCATATAAACAATAAGAAATCGATCACTTCAGAATGATCTAAAAATAATCAACACCTTATGTGTAGCTGCTATTTTCCCAAATCCCACTGTCTTGCTCTTATTATTAGAAATCCTAGTAGAACGTGGTTCATATTTCTTTATTTTGATTGCGTAATTTCTGCAGAGCCTACCGTACGCGACAAGCAAACTGCTTTTACATGTACTATTTACTTTCTATATTCGAATTCTCATTCGAGTTTCAATATGGTGTCCATTGTTGGTTTCAACGAAATAACCAGGCAGTTACTTTATTTTAACTTGAAATGAAACAAACTATGACATATTCTCATCTTTGCCGAACCTTCAAAAGACCAATAGTTTTATAACTTTAGATTAAGAGCCATTCTTACTTACCGCGATAGGCATCCAAAACAACCACATTTACTCCTCGACCATGTGGAGATAGATCTCTACCGTTGACCTTGATAACAGCCCTGCCACAGCCCTTCTTTCTTCCCTTGTCACTGCATCCTTCACTTCGAATGAACACTCTGATTCCTATTTTAATGTTCGAGAAAATGAGTAAGAGTAAGAAAAAAAAGCGAAGTAACTGAATAAAACTCAGATCTATATAAGTTTTCAACTAATTTTCTTAGATAATGTGTATAACTGTAAGAACAGCTTAAAACAAACTGAAACCCCAATTTGTCAAAGTTCAACGAACATCGACCAAATTCATCTATTATAAAAAAGGCAACAAAATGACTTTATCTTTACTTTTCATAATCATAATATTTAAAGAAATCCATTACTAAATATCCGAGGTTTTCTAGTGCGGTAAGATGTTCAGTATAACTATAAATAATTTGGCGGCGGCAACACTTAAACCTATTTGATAAAACATAACATATAAGGAAGAAACAATAATAAGCAAGAAGTGGCGTAAATATATCTTAGGGTATAATGAAGAATGGAACAAGACAACTTGCACTTACTCTTCCATCGTGGGATACAGATAGGTGGTCTTGGAGGTACTCGACCTAAGAAATATCAAAACAGAACTAAATTTAATTCAAATTTAGAAAAAGGGACAACACTGAAAGAAAAACGTATCTGAATATTAACCTTAAAACACTTTAATTAACTGGCTGAATAATATCTTTGGAAGAATACGAATCACTGTCACGTAGTTATTACAGAGTTGATGAATTATAAATAATTCTGGAGTTGAAATGAATCCCGAACTGTAAATATACGCTTTGAGTCTAGTAACCCTATCCCGCGAGATATTTCAAAGAATAGTATTTGTAAATTGTTGAATGGGGTCGAAACACGTTGTTGTTGTTTTTCTATCAACTGCAAATCATTAAGTCCTCGACAAAGTGTAAAGCGCATGCAAGGGCAGACGCAGACACAAGTAAAAAAGAAAATGTCCTTTTTCTAGAACACGCCTTGATTTTTTTGGCTTGCTTCACAATTTTCTAGTGTGGACCGAGGTAAAACAGACGGACGCCACTTGTATCGGTTGTGTTCCTAGTGTGATTGTCCTCGCGCCTACGAATGCACTTGTTTCCCTATAGTGTGAGCAGTATCTACAAAGCCTCTACAAAGGCTCTTACCTGGGAATCGAATCAATACCGACAAGGAACTTGGACCTCGTTTTCGTCGATTTTGGACCTGTTTCGACCAAGATGGACGCCTACGGAACCCAACGTAGCCGGTCAAAGCAAACGAGCTGCGGAAGTTATTCCTTTTCAGTATCCTGCGCGCGCCGATCCTCCTTAGCTCTTTGAAGGCTACCTTCAGGTAGCGTGAGGCCTCATCTTGTGCAGCAACCAGCACCACTCTTCGTCTGGAAATTAATTTAACATAACAAAAAAAAAAAATAAGAATTTTTTTTCATTACAATCTACGTTGTAGGTAGCTTCAAAGATAGCATCTAGCTAGAAAAATTAAACAGTAAAATGTTTCACGTAGTTTTCTTCGACTTCTTATCGTTGTTGCTAGACTACAATTTTATACACATGCCTCTTATTCGCTCCTGCAGATGTCTTCGCAACTTTCTTCTCATTGTTGCTACGATAAGTACTGCTTTGATAACATTACTTCTGGCAATCTCAGTTGGTAATGCAATAGCCTATCACATGTATGTATATTTGAGTCACGTTGTATGTCATCGGATTTGTTTCTTCCGGTTCCGATCTATACCATACTTACCCTATTATATCGAGTATTCCGAAAAAGTTCAAAGTATATTCACAAAGATAAGCCTTATGTATTTTTCAAACATGTATTTACTAATAGTCAACTTCAATAAATGTAATTTTTTATATCAACGTGCAACGCTGTAGCAGCAAGATGTTTTAATTGGTTTTAATAAAGATTCTTAATGCCATTATACTCCCAGTGGCGGATCCAGCAATTTTGAAAGGGAGGGGCACACTAACAAATGTAAATGTCAGTGTAACTTTACAGTAAAACTGTTAACTTGGGCAACAACAAAAAGTGGGGGGGGGGGAGCACCGGCACCCAATGGCCCCTCCTTGGATCCGCCACTGATTCCAAACCATTCAAACCAAAACGTCATGCGGGTTACGTCTTATCACAGAGTACATCATATAACATAACGTAATATTACGTAACATAACATAACATAGCATACCATAGCATAACATAACATATGATAGCTTGAAATAGAATAGCAAGACATAAAACAAAGTACTGTGACAAAACAATCAAAAAACATTGGATAGCCTTGCACAGCACAGCACAGCATATTATAAGAGTACATCTTAGTTTTTTCCTTATTTTTTGACATTGGCTGCAGGTGGAAGGTAGAGGGAGCGCTAACTTTATGGGCCTGCCTTCCTCGATCGGCGAAAGGTAATTAAAATGGTGTAAAACATAAGGAAAAAGTGCTTGTTTACAATAATTCTTTGATAAATTGTTATTATTTTCAACAAAGGAGACTTGCAAGGATTTCAAGAATAATACAGAATCCTACCTTCTGCTTCTTCGAAGTCCTCGTAAGAAGTTACGCAGTTTAATACCAGCTCTCCGATCTCCATGTGTATCGAACGAACGAGACATCAATCGCCGGCCTAAAGATAACAAAAAGACGATTTTATTGCAAACAAAGAATTTAAATATTTGTTTGATGATCAAATATACACTCCTTTCTTGTACTGCGGCTGAACATACATAATTATTTTAAGATCTAAGCCTCAAATATACTTAAAAAGCGTTCGGACCTTATTTTCGTTTTGGGGTTGTTTAATTGTGTCTGTATACGTTTAAAAGCTGTTTCCAACAACGATTCAAGTATATTGCCCTACAAGACTTGAACTGGTTATATACATAAGTAAAATTAACGGCTGCGCACACTGGAATTGCTTTTTACCAATTTGAAACTCAAACGTGAAACTGCGCTGTTCTCTTCCAATGTTTGGTTGCGGTTCTCAGTTCCATTTTCAATATTTATAGAAATTATTGTTCATCCCTTTGTCTCAGCCTGAGGTCCATTATTATAATGTTCTTAAATTTGAGCCACAATGCACACCAAGTAATAACTTGGGAGAAACTAAATAAATGTCATACCAACGCGCATACTTGGTGGAATCAGTAACCGAAAATAAAAACAAAACGTATGAAGGTGGAACAAAGACAAATCTAAAAGGATAGTTTTCTTCAGACAAGAAAAAGACATCCTTTCAAATTGTTCCTATTTTTAGACATTTAAATGACATACCAGTTGCAAAATCGAGAACAACGCAATTGATTCCACGGCGTCTGGGAGAGTAGTTCTTTCCATGAACCCAGATTGAGGCTTGGCCGCATCCTCGTCCTTTGCCTGGATCCTCACAGCCTTCACTGCGGATATCGACGGTCGCAGTTCCTTAAAGACAAAATAATATTTCTGTCTCTTAATCATTGTCCTACTATTAAGTATTGTTCAAACCAAAAATGCCCTAGAGTTAGAGAATGGCTCTGGCTGAAATGTTCCGATTTAATGGCGATGAGACCAAATGTAGCAAGGTACAGAGTTGAGGATTCCTACTCCATGATAATCAGTTTCTGTTTGTATTATTGTTCTTGAGAAACGATTTGTTGTATTCTACACAATTCAAATTTGGTTCACGAAAGTTGTTAGGAGACAGGTGCATGTCTGATAGTCTTGAAGACTAAATCTTCCTTCTACCCCTTCAGCCGCTTCAATTTCTAAAAACTGACAAACACAAGTTCAGTTTTCAAGAACCTCGGTCTTCAAGATAAAACATCCTGTGAAAAGATGAAAGTAGATTGCTTTCGTCGAAACTCGCTATGATCGGAATAAGAAAGCCTTTGACCTACCGAAACGAAGGGTATTTTGGCTTAAAAGTGACAAACTTACCTCGTTTAATTCTTGGAAGATGTAGAACAGCTTTTAGAATGCTGGGGCCTTTACGGCGCACGTGCCAATTCTCTTTGACCCAGGATGGGCGACGACCGCGTCCAGTATAGCCCAAAAGACAGTACGATCCACGGTGCTTGAATCTGTTAAAATTGCGACCTCCTATTCTCCTTAACTGTCGATGAGCAGTTCGGACATATCTTTCGCCAGAATCCTGTAGAGCTATGAGGATAATTTTCCTACAAACGAAAAAGCACACGTTATAAACTTACGATGTAAGACAATTATTATTAAAGTTTTTCAAGTTTCAGCACATTTAAGAGTAGATCTTGTTATCTATTTGTTAGCTATTACTCAAAAAGAACGGAGGTTTGATTGGTTGCAATTACATTCTCAATATGTTTTTATTTGAGAACGGTTGAACAATCTTATCGGGATTTTAAAACCTAAAATCATGCCGTGCACTATCTTTACAAATCTCATAAAAAAAAAATAAAAAAGTGACTAACAAACAACTTTAGAAAAAGTCACAGCATCCTGCTCTGAAACTGTTTTACAACTTTCAAAAGTCCCTGCTTGCCGCAACCCGTCTGGAAAGCTGCTTCACAGCACCACACAACTGTAGCTCAAGCCAATTTTGAAATTGCGCTGTCTCGGCTAGTTATAACCGAGCCCATATAATCAGGAGCAAGACCGCTAAGAGATATATAAACCAAGATCGCCCTACTGATTACTTTGTCTTGCGGTGAGAATAATTTGAGGAAAGCATTGACAATCACGCAGAACAGCTCCTTTCTACAAATTTTCTTCTGCTTGTTTGTAACTACAGCCATTCTTTTCGACATTGTTTTCTTGCCATCTTCACTCAAAAAAACGTAACCTCATTGAATGATTGTTAAGAAATGTATTTACAGGTGCTTGTATCGTATAACTATACCTTCCCCTTATTGATCTTATAAAGGCTTTCAACTTTCGTCCTGCAAATCGGTCGCCGTACGTGTCAAAGCTCCTGACCAACATTAGGGCCCCTAGGAACAATTACAAAATGTAAGAGAAAGGTTTACCAAAATGAAAACGCATTAAGTATTACACAGAAATGCGCAAGATATGTGTTAAATTATTTTAATTATAGATGTTAATATTATTTTCGTTATTATTTTTATTATTATTATTATTGTTATTGTTATTATTATTAGTAGGTAGGCAGTAGTAGTAGTAGGCTGTCTTCGGACACAAAAGTCCATGACATTAGCGCATATTGCGACATCTACTCTGGTGGCTA
>JAOBYE010721801.1:0-10483 GCA_025403585.1 Parazoanthus swiftii
AGAGAAGAGAAGAGAAGAGAAGAGAAGAGAAGAGAAGGGAAGGGAAGGGAAGGGAAGGGAAGGGAAGGGAAGGGAAGAGAAGAGAAGAGAAGAGTAGAGTAGAGTAGAGTAGAGTAGGGTAGAATATAATGACATAAATAATAAATAATAACAGATATAATGACATAAATGTGATAACATAAAGTGCTCTTCAAATATCTTAAGTAATACCTTCAGTAATATCTTCTGAGCAAAAGCCCTAGAAAGGAAATGGGCCCACATGGAGAAAGAGAAAAAAATCTCTGACCCCGGCGGGATACGAACCCACGACCTACGGAACAGTTGCTCTAACTGAGCTACAAGTAGAGCACTTTATCACATTCATATCATTATATCTGTTTATCAGAGCTCAGCGGCCAAACCTTACCGGTTACCCCCTCACTTACTTATAGTAAAAACACTTTATATTTAAAGTAAAGACTCCTTTCTTACCGAGGATAACACATGAACATCCATACATGTACATGTAGGACGTACTCTCCCATATGGCCCTCACCACAACATCGGGATGTCCCTACTTTTTTCAAGAAGTGTGTGGGGTCTTTTAAGTCCGTGAGATGGCATTTAAAAAGACAACACGGAATGTGTTTGTTGTAGCAGAGTGAGTGAACAGCTTCCAGCTTCTTGGTTGGGATTCCTATTGACGATCTCCTATCAATGCTTTCACATTTTTCTTTTAGGATGTGACTGTGACATTGGCGGAGCACTTGATCAAGATTGTGACAAGAGGACTGGCCAGTGCAAGTGCAGAGCAAACATTATTGGGAGGAATTGCAAGAGGTACATCGCTTTTCATCTTTGTTTTCACCTGGCTGTAACTACCAAGCTACTGTGCTTTTATAATTCAAATGTATTTGTATTATACTGTATCATATAATATAGTTACATGTACTCTACAGCAAGCACTTACACAAGCCTGGAAAATTGTCATACTTAGGAAGGTGCGGTTGGAAAAGGAAGGATTTTGTGTCTAATAAATACCGAAATTAATATCTTATTTGTTATAATCAATGGTAATTCAAAATCAAGTTTACTTGAAAAGATATACAAGTGCAGATTGTCACAAGAAGTGTACACAAACATAAATGTATAGTAGCGCATTTCTTTTCTGGCCGAAAATCTTGCAATAAAGTCGACTTTTTATCTGTGAAATTTATATATACAACTGTATTATCGACTTATTAGAAACTAACTGAATGTGTTGGACTTTTTATGATATCCAGTTTAGTTTTTGATATGCATTAATTTGTAAAAGCTGTCTCGTTTTTATAGCGCTATTAATTATAAACACCTTACCAGACGATCGGCAAATTCTCACGTGATCTCTGTAAGCCAATCAGAGCGCGCCATCTCGATTTGGGATGTGGCACCATCCCAGAAAGCAATTCAGGCAAAAAAATCACACGAGTCGCGGGCGCCATTTTGGAAAAGCAACCGCGCGCGCAAGGAGCCATATGCCAGAATGAGTCCGGCGTGCCTTGCGCGCCTAGTCCGTTCACCTGGTAGTTGCAAAGAAAACGACGAAAGCTTGAAACTAAATTTGTCAAAACGTGTTTGGACGTAATCCATCAGAGATTTGTCTAAATACAGGTTTTGGCGTGGGGTAAGGGGGTGCGGGAGGCAGGCGCAGGGTGGGAACCTGTTCAAGTCATTTGTTAGTACGACCTCTCCCATACTTTCTTTTCTTTTCTGCAGACCCGCTCCTCTGTATTTTTATCCTACGTTGCACCACATCAAGGTTGAGCTGGAAGATGGTTACAGTGCTGGCGGCCAGTCAGTTATCCCAAATGGCGGTGCCATACCCGGTGGTACGCGAACACGGTTTGACTTCGATGAACTTTCATTTCCTGGATATTCATGGAGGGGATATGCTGTCATGTCAGATTTACAGGTTGGTTTGCTATTTTGCTTCCAGCATTAACCCATCAATTCTCACCACGTTTATCAACATACCGTATGTCTTCTATTTACCTTATCATTATATACAACGTGTTGATTGGTTTTTACAATAGGGAAACTGATTAAATCAACTCCCCAAACTTATTAATAGAAATAAAGAGTTCATGTTTTCCATCACAAAAACAGTAGTTTTTGTCTTTATTCTGATTTATTCTTCTCAATTGGAATCTTGCTCATAACATACGTGTGGTATTTGTACACAGACAAAATAATAAAATCGAATTGTTGTATTATTTTCTTAATTTTAATTTTTAGCTGTGTAATCACATTATAACTATTGTTCTGTGTATACTGTAAGTACAGAAGTACTTGTTAAAAAGTTTTGGATGTGTTTATCCTTTCCAGTATTTCCACTATTTGTTTATTTTCCTCAACAGAAAAGTGTGAATGTCGTTCTTGATGTCCCAAAAGCTAGCCGCTACTACATAATGTTCCGATATTCACTCAACCAGACAACTCCTGTTGTTGGCAATGTTGTTTTATCACCTGTGGGCGGGTCAGGAATTCGTCAGAGCAGTCAAGTGACATTCCAACCTACCGCAAATCGCCCCTTGTTTGTTACAACGGCTGACAAGAGACAAAATACACAGTTTGTCCTGACAGAAGGAAGATGGAAACTGGTGATTGAAGCTCCTCCGTCGAAACTTCTGTTGGTATGTGCATTGTATTTGTGATGACTTAAACAAGGCGTTTCTCTCGTATTTAAAAACCCAATTTTTGCAACAAGGACAAACTTAGAGTGTACACGATTCCTCTCATCCTTGAGTGCAGCCCGACACGACGACAAAATGGTTCAGTTGTGTTCTGTACTTGGCTATCCCCAATGCCAAACATCGTTTCATTGTAAATCTTGTTTGTTTGTAGCAAAACATAAGTAGATCCAGTCGAATGGTCAAAGAAAATAATCGCTCCGCATCCACTCACGTACCATACAAATTTCATCTTCAAAAACTTTTTCAAGCAGTGAGCTCTATAGTTTATTCTGATGAAGCTATACACGCATTCATCTGTAAAAATATATAATGCTCACTCAACAAAAACTTCCTCTTCTTTGCCGAGTCTGCCACGTACTTTGTTATCGTTCCTGAACTTTTATAGATGATGCAACAAGACTTTCTCAATAAATTGCTCCTTGACGTTTTCTCGTTACTTTAGTTCCTTGAATCGCTCCGAGGTAAATCGTACAAACTTTATTTGTGTAGAGTGATGCAACTGGGTTTTCGAAGGTGGAAATGAAACGCACAACTCAGGCTGAGGTATTCAGCTAAACTGAGACACAAAATGTATTAGACATATTATGAATGCACCAGCTCTCAAATAAACATCTGTTATTTGTTGTTAAGTGGAAGAGAGCACTCTGAAAGTTGCTGCAGAAGTTTTGTTATATTTGTAACCACTGAAAACACTTGTAAACAAAAGTAATCTTGCTACAACACTATTTGAACTCTACTTGGGCACTCCTGGAGTTTCACAGAGACCAGTGCTATCCCTGCACTTACGTCTTAAGTTTTATTGATTCGTTAGCATCACTTACTTTCTGTTGACCATAACTGTTGTATTCAATAATTCAAGAAAAATCTTGAAACAAAACTTCCAGAATGTCCAGGATTAATGTGAAAGTATAAGAACCCTTGCTACCTGTACAGGTACAAAGAGGTTTTCTTGAAGAAAAGTAAAAAGTTGTTTATTCGAAGAATGCATTCTAGCTCCAAATTTGGTAGAACAACGATTACGTGCACTTGCATTTGACCGTTATCAATACTTTCATAAAAGAAAACCCCGGAGTTTGTAAGAAAGGTTTCTGCACAGATAATGATTTTCTTCTGTCATGCTGTAGGACTATGTCGTGGCTATGCCACAGGAGTATTTTGAAGCGTATCTACTCAGAGAGAAAGTGACCACGCCCTGTCGGGTGAATGAGGAAGGTCTTTGCAACCACTTTTCTTACATCAGTACTGCCAGTCCCGATTTCGTCAACGTGGAGTTGGAGCAGGGGTTCATAATAACACACAGAGGATTGGTTGTAACTCAGCTGTATGAAGATGCTAGCATTGCGCAGCAACTGGACTTAAATGCCATGGCATATTTGAACAACACTCAGGTACGTCTGGAAACAACTCGCGGTAGGCGATATATTGTTAGGAAGTTACGACCAGATAGTGGCAAATCTGGCTACTACATCGTTACGAATATTAACTTATCAATAGTTACATTTTAAATATTTTTGTTTACTATTTCTTCCTGATTGTTTCCTTCACTGATTGTATTTTGAATTGAATCCTTTTTTTGTTTCAACCAGGAACGTGTCACAGCAAACATCGAGATAAAAAAGCCTGGGAAGTATGTTATTATCGTGCAGTTCTTCCATGACTCTGACGAGCTAAAGTTGCTGGATGTTTATCTGAGGTCACGCACAGCTCAGCAGTTAGGGCGGATATTCCTAACTGGCTGTCGATTCAAGTTTGGATGTCGCCAAGTTGCTATTGATTTAGACCATAAAGTAAAAGTATTTGACGTGCCAAAACAGGAGCAGTTGGTGGTGACACTAATCACTGGAAGGGGCACGAGTGTGGCACTGGTAATTATCTTATTCTTAACTCAACCTTCATTTTAAAGAACGTGTTTTTTTTCCCATTAATCAAGAAACACAGTTGACTGAACTTTCGAGTGGAGCACAGACTGACATTTACCAGACGAGTGAGTGGGAATTGACCGTTGAGATAATCCTCTCGCTCCAACCAAGTTTGTCAACACTTGTCTTCTTCTTAGAGCAAACTGATCACTTTCTCTCAAAGATGAACGTAAAATTGAAATTCTCCTAACCCACTACTGGGGATATGTGGATTGAAGTAATGAGTATTTGACAACTCATCATTTTGCTTTTTTGGGGGATGAGAGGTTAAGTACGCAAGACTGGCTTAAAACTCTGGACAACAATACTTAGCCAGTTATTGAGTATTCATGAAAATTGCAATGGACAATTTCCATTTATTTTTGTTTGCTTTTTAAAAAACTACAGTTGCTGTAATAATTTTCTTTCTGACATTGTTAGAATCTTTCATTAACAGTTTAAGGACAGAGCAGCTTGACATTGCCTAAAGCTGTGTATCAGGTAAATTGATACATGAATTTGATTTGTGTTTTTAGGACTCTCTAACAGCCATTCCTCTCGAGCAGTGGAACTTAGCTTATGTAAAGCCAAGTCTTTTGTGTACCATACTTGACAGCAAGTGCGTGAGGTCGGACTATCCCACACCAAAGGACACAATAACCAAAGACATTTCGGATGACTCGAGTTCCCCACCACCAAACCTTTTTGATCCCACTGCAAAACCGAAGTACTTCCAAGGACCAGTAAGTAGCTGACCAAGGTCTCTCATGATATTTACTGTCAGTCAGTATGGAGAATATGTACACTTTTCAATATGATAAAAAGATTTGTTCTGGCAAGCATACAGTACACCAAAAAGTACAATTATCCGGATATTTTATGGCTGCTGTGCACAATATACAGTTATGTTTTTGAAAATGATATATCGATTAACAGTGTATTTTGTACACCAAGTCTTAACCAAGTAATAGATAGCTTTTCTGTAATCTAATGAATCTACCGGTAATCTATACATTTATATAGCGCTCTTTTCAAAAGCTCAAAAGCACTTAACAATATCATGAAATGTACTAAAAGTATTAATTAAATGTACTAACACTGAAGAACTAATCAAATCTCTTTCATACACAAAAATCTAGAAAATATGAGCAAAAAATATGCATGCATGTTTCAGATTCGTTTGAATCTATCTTTAAAACATCTTGTTCTGTGTATGGTTTAGGTAGATGTTTTTGCAAACATCGAGGGTGTTGAAAGTATTTTAAACAGCACTTTCCTTGTTGCTACCATGCAGCAATTTTATTTCATTGTATAAACGCGAACAATCGATAGCAGTTTTTTTGTATTTTAACAGGTTGGATTTGTAAATAAGATATTTAAAGATTATTATGGTGTAGACTTACTTACTCTGTATCCGTAGACATTTAATTTTGCAGTGATCAGTGCTTGTAACTGCATATCCAACAACAAAAATGTTGAAGACTCGTCCAGTTCCATTTGTTTATTTGCTTAAAAGGATAAAATAGTGGTTGAAGAATAACAAACTTAGATACGTTCTTTCCATAACCTATTACTACAGGTAGGTATTAAAGAGATTGCCAGTTGATTTGAATATGAAGCTTCGATCTGTCTCATAATGGCACAAAACTAACTATTGATTGACTTACTTGGAATTTTTTTACAGACTCGGTTTTATCAAATAATGAGAGTGCCCGAGTTTGGAAAGTATGCAGTGGTAGTTCATTATTACCAGACAAAGCACACGTCCTTCGACGCACCTGTGACAGTTACTGCCAACCGTGCATACCAGGGAATTGCACAGTTCGAATACTGCCCAAATTTTTCTGGTTGTCGTGTTGCCCTGAGGAACAACGATGGAACTAACTTATTCGATATTGAAAGACTCACTGCTGCAATACAAATGGAGATTCCTGGTGGATCCTCTGTCTGGATTGTGAGTATGACTCATTTTGTTAGGAATAATTTTGCTTTGATTGTGTTTCTGCACACTAAACCGCAGGTTAGTCTACTGTGCGAGAGGAAAACGGTCAGTAATTTGAAGTTAGAATTGTTTCGTTATTCGTTTCTGCTACCGTGCAATCAATTATTTTTGCTTTTGCTGCCTAGCCTGATCCCGGATGCAAAACGTTTTGCAAAATGCACCAACTAGTAAGTCTCACCAGGCGGCTGTTGCTTTGTGCTAAGTTCATCAGTAATGCAATTTCAGGACTACATTATGTTGATACCAGAGGACAAGTTTACTCCAGAAGTGTTGGATGCAAGTGCCAAGTCATTATCCAAGATGTTCATAAAGGAATGCGGGAAAGATAGCTTTTTTATCAAGCCTAATGCTCAACAATTCTGCAAAGAATCTGTATTCTCCCTGACAAGTGATTTCAATGGTGGTGCCTGGCCATGTGAATGTCACCCTCGAGGTTCTTTCAGTGAGCAGTGCAAAGTGTTTGGTGGACAGTGTCCTTGTAGGCCAAATGTGATCGGCCGAAAATGTACCAGATGCAAGACTGGTTATTATGGATTTCCCAACTGTAAGAGTAAGTAAAGCTATAAAGTTTGAAGATTGGTGCCAATATGACAAATAGTACTTTCGAAAATGTCACCATAGTCATTTTTTATTGAAAAGAAGTTACATTAAAAATAACGAAGACCAGAGATGAGAAAAAATAAGAGAATTAAGCAAGACGTATTGCTGTTAAAGCAGAAATGGTGGGTGCTGGAACAAACATTGTGGGAGCAAAATCGAGTGGTTTAAAATATGTTCTCTTATTTTCCTTTTAAACGTAACCTTTTGTATCATTTTCCTATAACTGTGTTACATGCAACAAAAATTTTGAACGCATTTTTTTAATATTTTGATTTTCGAATTTTCGTTTTTTAAAAACTGAAGTTGTACCCACAAAGTGTTGCACCTAATCTGGCGAAGAAAATCGTATCAACCCTTGTAGATCAAACCATATATTTAGCTTGTTTGCCAATGCAGAAAAAAACATTTTTTGCAAAACCTCTTGTATATGATTGTGAAATTTACGCGCACCTGTAATTCTGCCTGGTAGCTGCAATGTTCTGTGTCATTGAACTATCTAAAATTTGTTCTATTCTACGATATATTAAAGAAATTTCTCTTTGTAACGATTGCTATAATCAGGGTTGCCACGGTCCTTGAAAATCCAAGCAAGTCATGGAATTGGCAAAAAAAAAATTCCAGGCCTTGGAAGTCCTTGAATTAGGGTTGTGGTCCTTGAAAATCCTGAAATGGGCAGAATTTTTCACCTTCAGCTGCAGCAAATAATCAAAATGAGCTGTTTACCGTAACCGAGCATAATACCTTTGATGTAAGAATGTTTGAAAACATAAACGGAGGCTCGATTTTTCTCAAGAAGCAAATCTGGTACACGTGAAGCTCATTGCCGAATTAATATACAGATTAATAAAGCTTTTTAATATGGTGTGTTTTGTTTGGTACAGAAGTTCCTTCTAATTGCTCGAAGTAGTGCTGAAAAATGTCCTGGAAAAGTCTTGGAAAAGTCCTGGAGTTTCACATCTAGTTAACAGTGGCAACCCTGTATAGTTCTTTCTTATTGTTTTAACTGATTGTTTCTTATTAATTGTCCAACAGAGTGTAAATGCTCCTTTTGTAATGAGGTGACGGGTGCATGTGACTGCCCACCGAACACAGTAGGTCCCAACTGTAACGTGTGTAGGCAGGGTAGCTGCTTTTACGACCCAATTCGAGGCTGCCAGTCTTGTCAGTGTGATCGCGTTGGAGTCGAGAACAACAATCTTGCTTGTGATCCAAAGACTTGTCAGTGCATATGCAAGCCGTCGCACAATGGACTCAGATGTAACGAGTGTGCTAAGGGTTACTTTAGCTACCCACTTTGCTGGCAGTGTGACTGTGACCCAAGAGGAGTCACTGATGCCGTGTGTGACGTTAACAACAATGGTAAATGCATCTGCAAGGTAATTCTTTGATCTTATACGATTAAAAATGGAGACTGAGAATTGTTATAAGGTTAATGCTGCTAAGAATTACAAATGAGGATAAGCGGTGTTTTCAGTTCAAAAACGTGCATCACCGGCGTTAAGTGACATGTTTGTCAGTTTGAGAGACTACAAATGCGGTGTTACTGGACCTTTTTCCTTCTTGGAAATATTACAAATTGTTCAAATTTTAGTTTACAGCACTATTTTCTTCTATTAATTAACATATTCTTATTCTTCAAAACTATTGGAAAGATTTGTGCGTAGTGTCTTCACTTTATAGTTGCAAAACCCTACCTCCCGTTTTTCGTAGTGAGAAAGAGATGAAATATTTAAGAGACAAATATTAGGAAGCTCAAAAATCGCCTGCACTATTTTGGTCACTTCAGTTTGTCTGCTATTATTCTGCCAGATTTTTAATTTAGAATTCTCCATGTAAAATCATATCTAAAAATGCATTTTGGTTCAGTTTTTCTGCAAACTATTTTTATGAAAGTTTTGAAAGTCCAAGAATCCTCACCTGTAATACTGATAAATCCCCTCAGTTGAAATGTCTCTATTTTAGAACCGAAAACCCCACCTCTTACAGTAATGTCATTGTTGGACTATGAAATACTTTTTGAAATGCTTTCCCTGTACTGTTTTTTGTTGGACACGCCCCTTTTCTGTTTTTCAGCCTGGTATCTCTGGTAAAAGGTGTGACCAGTGTGCTCCAGGCTTTTACCATCTACAGTCAAGCGCTACGGCGGGATGTCGTCCATGTTGGTGTTCAGGGCTAACCAACAAGTGCACAGAGGGAGACATGTTCTGGTGTGTTGTTGTTTCAGTGAATATGTGTGCGAATCCTGTAATAAGATATGTCTAATATTATTTTGTAAACTTAAGATGTCAAGGTTATATCCTTGCATTCTTCAGTGGGGAATTAAAGCTACAAAGAGGACGACGTCAACAACAAAGACAAAAAAACAATAGGATTTTTATTTGTTAAATAATGTTAATTCTCCTTAGTTTTGTAGTAAATGTAATATGCTGTAATTTAGTCGAAATTGTGATGAAAATTTAATAAACTATTTTTGTTATTATGGAAAAGATAGGACTTAATTCAGAATACAATAGGGTTAATCACAGAATGCACTAGGATTAGTTACTTAATACAATATTAACTACATAATGTATTAGCTTAACACAAAATATTCTGTTAGAGAAAACAGTTGGATTAGATACAGAAACAATAGCTTTATTTACATAATACAACAGGATTAATTACAGAATAGTTGCATAACACAATAGAATAGATACACAATACAATAGGATTGTTTATTAAAACAATAAACCTAATTTCGTAACACATGCAGTATGATTAATTACAGAACACCATAGGATTCTTTGCTGAATACAGTAATTACATGCAAGAATGCACCAAGCAAGTCGCCTTTTTGAAATCTTTTTTGAACGTGCAACGTGAAAAGTTCATTTTTTGGGTTTTGCGGCCAACATCATCTGAAAAAAAATTTGCAGCATTATTCATTCGGCCTCGAAAGTAAAATAATAATATAATAATAATAATAATAATCTTTTTTAAACTCTTCTGGCAGTTAAAACTGAATTGCGAAATGTTTACAATGTCAAAAGAGCATTACATAAACATTTACATATTATATATATTTACAAGTAATAAAATTGGAAATCTATTTGTATTGGGAATCTTCAAGGCACAAGATCCTGAAGATCCCGAACGGAGATCATTTGTGTGTTTGCTGGTAGTGCCGGGCTGTAATGCAGTTAGGATGTTCTGGAGGGGACCAGCTGATTGTGTGTTTCTTTGTATAAACTGCTTGCAAATTGTCTCCCTTCGTTTGTGAAGAGGTGACAGAT
>JAOBYE010721812.1:0-10482 GCA_025403585.1 Parazoanthus swiftii
CTGAGAACTACTCTCACCCGGACGATCACACCACACGAAACACTGATACTCCTGGGTTCAAACCATTTACTATGATATGATATTTCTTCACTTTTCAGACACAGACTGCTGTACTCGGCAATGTTGTGGCCCCGGAAGGCCATTTGAAATGCAAATCCATGACAACATGCAGCGAGAAGTGATCCACTTATCCCGCCCCTTGCGATGCTCATCTTGCTTCTTCCCCTGTTGTCTCCAGGAAGTCGAGGTTCAAGCCCCAGTTGGGAACATTGTTGGTTATTGTGCCCAGCTGTGAGTATCTATGACCCCTTCAAATGGTGGTGGTGAATGGACCTTTTGTCAGCAGTCTTTAAAAATATGTTCTTTTTGCCATATAAGTAATTTTTAAGTGGAACTTTTCAGATAGGTGGGCAGGTGCATGTGAATCTGGTACACCCCCCCCCCTTCCTAGCTGCCTTCATGCAATGTAGAAATTGTATATACAAACATTTCAAGCACTCCCTGCTGGGTTTTTTTAACAACTTGTTTATAGCACACAGAGATGATTCAGTGTTTTAACCTGACCTGATGATTGTTGTGTTGAGAGATTAAGTTGTGCCCTCAGATTATGGACCTCAACACCAGGATTAAAAAATTATTGAACTTTTAGAATTATTACAGTATTAGTTTACCGGGAGTTTAATATTTGTTAAATGTCTTTAAATGTTAAATAGTTTTTCTTGAGAAGTGTTCCCTTCCCCTAGGTGGTCAATCTGCATACCCAAGTTTGCAATCCAGAATGCGAATCGTGAGACCGTGCTCCTTATTGAAGGACCATTTTGCCAGTGCAATGTATGCGGGGATGTGGAATTCCAGGTGTGGTATCATCCTAACCTACATAATAATATAAATTATAGAATTACTTGCCAGGCTGCACACTCAATATATACTGTAGAATCCTGCTTGCAAGCTCTGAACTGATCTTATTAATGTTTGTCTGGCATTTTGGGGTTGACTAGTATTGGGTATTATATGACTAGCAATTACTACAATTCTAATTGCTAGTAAGGCTGCTGGAATTTGCAAAATTTAATGTTTTTAACTAACAATATATTATTTAAGTTTGAAACTAAATTTAGTCTAAACCGATTTTTACATGAGAAAGAGTACCACATAATTATTATTATTTTTATTAATTATTTTTTATTGGATTTCTGTTTTAAGGTTCTATCAGCAGATGGTCAGAATCAGGTGGGGAAGATTTCCAAACAGTGGACTGGACTGGTTAGAGAAGCATTCACTGATGCTGACAACTTTGGGATAACGTGTATGTATCTGTTGGGAAGGAAATAGGCTTTGAAACTGACCAGGATTAACTTATAAGTTACCATATACTTAGTATGCTGTAGATATATAAGTACTATGAAAGATAGACTGACATTCATATATTAAGTAGTTGTTCATATGAAGATATCAGCTGCTTTGTAAATATGGTACATGTATCAGACTGTATTATAACAATATTATTATTAATAATAATTGTATTTTTTAACTTTGTGTTTGACAGAAGGCAAAGTCATACAGTCATGTTCTTTCTATTCAGATATTGGAGGGTGAGAGATTCATAACAAGCCAAAAGAAAAGAACAGCTTTAATAATACAATTAATTGTATTTTCCTGTTCATCTTAGTTCCCATGGATTTGGATGTGAAGATCAAGGCTGTCATACTTGGGGCATGCTTTCTTATTGTAAGTAAAATTGCAGTTTTCCTAATACATACATGTGTTTTGTGATGCATTTTAAGAGTTTCAGACGTGGAGGGGGGTAGTGGTTGGAGGGGGTGGGGGATTTTGGGGGGATATAAGTGACCCCTCCATGGACCACTGAACTGGTTTAAGCTCATTATCCAGCTGGAATAGCCCTCTTTGTGTAAGATGTTATTTCTAAGCACTTCTAACATCTGTGCAGATCTTTGTTTTGTTAAGTTCTTTGGCTGTAAATCCATTTGGATAATTTTTGAATCTTCAAACTCTTTTTAGTCATTTAACTCAATACACAATATTTTATGCAAAATAATGTAAAAGGAGCAATATGGATGTAATTGCTATTAATATTATTTATAATACTAATTAACAAATCCCTTCCTTTCAAATTCCAGGATTTCATGTTCTTTGAGCAAGCACAAAGGCACGATGACCATTAATGTCCATTGTTATTCACTGGGCATGGATTGCTTGGTTATGCTGGTTGTAAAGCATATACATGTACTATCCCTTCATAGTTATAATTTCAAAGTTATTTTTTTGAGGGTTACCATATAGGGGTTTATTAAAAAAAATAGATCTTTATAGTTATTTACAAAGATCCCTTACTCAAGACCAAATACTCGTTGTAATCTGTGTTCAGGGGCTGTTGGGCAGGGGGGGGGGGGTAATTGCACCCCCCTCCAAACACAGACTTTATTCTCTGACTTCAATTAGTAATGCTGAAAAATTCTATTTAAAATGTTTGCATTCCACCTCAAAAATTTGCCACCACCCCAACCCCACTCTAAAAGATACTCCATGGCCCCTGATGTTCTGGTCTTTTGTGGTGAGTTAACACTAGTTTTGAAAAAAAAGGTGATTAAGCTGAATATGGGTATTTTTTTTGCCATAAGGTTTGGTGTAAAGCTGGTGTTTCGAGTGTTAGCCCTTCGTCAGAGTATTTAAACTGGGGTGTAGCCTGATACTAGCGTAGCATGTTATACTTACATGTTGTTTTAAAGTGTACATGCAGTCACATGTTTTCAATTGGATACTTAATTCAGTAATTGGTTCTTGGGCCAGGAAAAGAAGGGGTCGGCGGGGAAAGACTGAAACCTGTTATGTATACATTTATAACAGCTATATAATACTAGTACATTGTCTGAAGACAGCAAAATTTTAAAGTTTTTTGGTGTATGTACTTAGCTTTCTTAGTGAGGGCTGTAGACATTAAATTAAGCATGCATTTTGGACCATTTTTACAACAATTTTCTTTTTTTCAAAGGTTAGATATCTAGATACTAGTTTGATTAAGTTTGGCTCACTGTGGCAAATCACGCAACTTAAGAACTGAGAGTGTTTTTTGACAAGTAGGTGTTTTCCACTCAAGAAACCCTAATATATATGTAAATAAATTAATACCGTAAATGATCCATTTAACGCCCTGGGCGTTTATTTAATTTTAAGGGTTTTTTGGGGGGGGCGTTTAATAGACATTATTGGAGAGAGGCATTAATTTTACAATTGATATTTTACACTTCTTAATATCGATATTTTTACACTTATTGATAAACGCTTTCCAGCCAACAAAACTACATGTAATTAGTGCAGTTGAACAAAATTTGCAACGGTCTGCAACTCATAATTTCTTCACTTTCATAGCAGTCCTCGCGGTATGTTCTGTAAAAAAGTGAACAAAACATGTGACACAAATTAAATTTTAAGTAATGTCAACTAAGAGTCCCCTTCGGAGTGGGGTGTTCGTTAGATGCGGGGTGCTTAATGGAAAGGGGCGTCTAACTCGGTGAAAATTCTACTTTGACCTGGGCGTCTATTAGATACGAGGCGTTTAATAAAGAGTGGGCGTTAAATAGATCATTTACGGTAACACAATTATAACACAGGTCTGTTGAAGTCCTTTTTAAGTACTGCATGAACAAAAGAACGAACTTTGCCAGTAACTGGACGTTTTCTTTTGTGTTTTGCAAAGACTAATATATTGTCTTTGAAAACCAAAGAAGCAAATTTGTGGCTCATATTTTGTGCCATCGCTACTTCATTCGTGGCAAGAAGCAGCCGAATTGGCACAAGAACCAAGGTACCATCTCGTTTCGTATAAGTGGGGGTGAGTAGCACGGGATATACACTAGGTCACAAATGTAGCGGGGTGAATATATTTGTTGCTACCAGCACCTTGGGAGACATCAAACCAGAGAACAAAAGTAAAAAGTTCCACTTTGCAGAAAAAAGAAGCAATAAGATTATCTTCAAACTTAATATTTACACTCTCTTGCACGCGAAAACAGACCACTCGTTAAACAAATCACTGCCGTCGCTTGATAGTTTTTTTGTGTTTGCAAGCTTTAGCGTTTAGGTTGAACAGACAAACAAGTTTTATGGGTTTCTTTCTATTTGCAGTGAAAAGCTGCCTCATTCGTTGCAGTAGTTTTTCGGCATCGAAACACGGCGCTGGGTAACTCCAGTTTGAGTAGCCAATGAGAGCGCGCAAATTAGTGGTATGCACTGATTTTGTATATACTAATGCAGGATATTCCAAAGTAGACTGGCCAATGAGAGCGCACGAAAAGCATTATCAGCTGGACTTTTTGTGCTTTCAGTAAAAACGAAAAGTGCAGTTCACTGGTTTGGTGTATCACCTCAATTGACCTATTCACTATTACGTCACAGTTTGCAATTGTTTACATGTTTCAAACTCTACAGAAATTTTGGAACGTAAATGAAGTGATATTTACTAACATTTTTGATAAATTTGAGGACTCTATCAGTGCAGCAGGATGAGTGGTATGATTCACTTTCAAAATAGGTATTACCGTTGGAAACAAACCATATTTTGTCGCCTTCAAATTCTTCGATTGAACTTTTAACCAAATTGTTCTTGCATGTGGTCAAACAAATGAAGTAAAGATGAAACGAAAATAATCCGGGTTTTCTAAATTGAAAATAAGTGATTTTGCATCATGTGACGTCA
Organism: Parazoanthus swiftii; assembly: GCA_025403585.1. Lineage (NCBI taxonomy): Eukaryota > Metazoa > Cnidaria > Anthozoa > Zoantharia > Parazoanthidae > Parazoanthus > Parazoanthus swiftii. The sequence continues at coordinate 4,715 of JAOBYE010721812.1, forward strand.
AAGTGAAACAGGCCAATTCAAAGTATTTGTATAGTAAACAAGAACTTTGATTTTGACTTGCGAGTACAGGAGTAAACTATTTTGTAATATTCATATTCGCCCATTTATAGCAAAATTATATATAGCAGAAAGCAACCTACGTGTATGTAGAGCGCTTGTAGAACTGACAACAAATAAAGTAAAGTAAAACTGATGTTACTGAAGAATCCTTTTAAAACTAGCTTAGTATTTTTCAGTCTTTGTCAGATAGTGCAGTGTAAAGACTGTTGAAATGTGCCAGCTTTTAAACCATTGCACAAACGTGAATTTGGGATCAGTTTTAGTCTTTTCTTTGCTAGTTGAATACTTTTGATCATTTGCCGCGATCGTTCGTTCGGGCTGTTTTTTGATTTGTGAAAAGCGCGATGCCGAGACCTCAAAGCAAATGATGGGAATTCTAATTTCGCGAATTGCTGAGCCGATGTTGGCCCAATTTATCAAAATTACTAAATTTTGTCCTTTGCCGGTTTCGTTTACTTCACTCGGCACAGGACAGTGCACTGTTACGCGGCATAAAACGCAGGGCTTATTCCCATGATCCATTTCGTGGTTGGCACTACCTTAGCAGATGTCAGCATTTGTTGAAACAGCTGTATTGCGGCATAGTTAATAAATAGAGTAACTGGTTATGAAAATCTGCCAGTTTCTTCGTTGTATGTTTTTGTTCTCTTTCCCTTTTGTTCGTTGGCCATGACAGTGCACAAAACACAAAAGGTATTGAAATACATACGACAACTAACCAGTCAGTAACATTTGGGCTGACACGTAAAACAAAGTAATGTGCACTGCCACGGTTCGTTCAACATAAAACAAGAACAAAAACATACAACAAAGAAACTAGTCGAGTTTCATAACCAGTTCCTCCATTAACTACGATTACGGTCAAGAAATTAACCGAGCTACTCGAATATCTCCAAACTGAGTGAAGTGGGAGTGGTCGTCCTCCACGGGGTGAAAATGAAAATCTGTGTGTACAACTGCAAAAAAACCCGCTAAGCTCACGGTATCTTGCGCACAAGGTCACACGTACGTACGTACGTATGATGAAGCAGGACGCAAATATTTTCGGTGATAACGCGTTCACCGTTGCTTGGCAACGGTATGCGGGATTGGCGTTCGGGTTAGGGGATTTCGGCCAAAGCACCGCCCATAACTCCGCAAAACATTTCCCGTAAACAGCGCATTTGAGTAAAATGTCGTCACTTCCTCTACTGTTGACTAAAATTCAAATATAAATTGCTGTTTTACAGTTTATCAGTTTGTAACTTTGCTGAAGAAGTCAAATGCATTGTACGTAGACGAAACGCACCGGGGAATCAAGTTTACAAAACTACTTTAACAATAACTAAATATGTGTACAGTCAACGTGCTGCTCACTTGCTTTTGTTAAGAAAAAAGATCTTCGTATTGTAGACTAAAATCTCAAGATAAAAAGCCGGTTTTAGTTATCAGTTTGTAAACTTCCTGATGAGATCTACTGTATATAGAGGAAACGCGTCGGGAACAAAGTTTATAACTGAGGCTACAACTACAGAGCATGTGCTTGTCAGTTTGTTAAAGATCTTCGATTCTTCAAATGGAATTCTTTTGCTACAAGAACTGATGAAATCAAACATTTCTTTTAGTTTACACTGCCCGACAAGCTCCAACTTTGTCATGGAGCCACCTTACACTGGCTGAGTTCATTGTCCGCGACAAATAATCGGCAGTCTCCCTCTCTCGAAAAGAAATCGGCTGGTGTGAGAGTTTTTACTTTAAAATAAACGTTTGTTGTTGCCACTGGCAGCTCAGGCGAAGGCTTTTTATCTGGAAATACTGGAATGGAATTAAATGTAATCCGCGAAACCTTGATAAGATCAACCTTTTCCTTAATCTAATAAGTATTATGTATAGAAGGCTTTGTATCCGGTCATTATTGATTTTTTTTAAACAATGACAAGTTTGGTGTCAGGTGATGCCAAACGCTGTCGGCTTCTGTTTACTGCTTTTCCTAGTTAAAAGTTCGTTTAATGCATGTTTTTGCTCATCCACCGCATGAAAACATTAGTGTCAAAGGGTCTCAAAGGCCAACCGCTGTGATTGCTACACGGCTGGTATGCATGACAATTGGTCTGTCTGAGCTGCAGGTCCGCAAATACCCTTGGGGTTTGCAATCAACGCAGTTGGGCATGAATTTCGTAGAATAAAGGAAGTTGTGGCTAAAGAAAGACTTCGGGAGCATTGTCGCAGAACAATCCGGGCACGAGCGATCACAAAGCATTGGCGTGCTGGCATTGTAGGCTTTCGCAAACGTGCCTATTTTAGTCTTGTCATTTAGCATGGAGATGAAAACTGAAAGAAACCGTAATCGGGTTGATATACACACAATACTATCGCTCATTGTCGTGATGCTGGTTGTGTGTTCCATTTGTCTGACCGTCTTCATGACCATCTTATTCCGTGAATACTCGTCACTCCAACGACACACGAATGATCTCCAAAAGCGGGTCGTTTCCCTCGAGACACAACTCAAAGCAAATGGAAACGGTTCGGCTCTGCACGCTACGGGGAAAGACTCCGACAAAATGAGTAACTTCGATGTGAAGGTTGGGACAAGGAGCGAGGTGAGAAAGGGTTAGCTGTTGTTTATGTTTCGCAGTAAGCCTGCCGTCTTTTAAAAAAAAGCAACGTGCATTAACTCTCGCGTGGATTGTCGCTTGCTTTGTGTCTGGATATTAGCAAGTTAAGTATTAGTAATACACACGTTATATAAAATATATGTGAATAAAGCAGAACGCCATTTGAACGTGACCTTCCTAATCACACTGACATTCTGGACATTGTATCGTCATTTAATACTCGTTAGCTAGCTCTCGGCAGTCCATTATATTTGTGTAGAAAACGTCATTTGATAATTGACTGAGTTGCTTAGCTAGTTTATATAGTCAAACGCAATATCGCGAACCGCACAATGAGTGACAAGATTGATTGAGAGAAGATATATGTATACTGCTTGACTTGTGATATACTGCTTGACCTATAATTGCACTAAACTATTGTCCACTTCTATCTTCTATGCAGTCAAGGAAGTATAAAGAATATTTTGAAAACCTTACAATATTCGGAGAGTATGGAGGGGGTCTTCAAAAAAAAAAATAACTTGAGAGCCGACCTGTCATTGTTTGGAGATGTTACGTTCCGGATAAAAAATGTGTAACTATTACAATTTTCTTCAAACCCTGGACCGTCAATCTTCAGAATCTTCAGACCCTCTTCAAAGTTTTTTGTTTAATTTCTGCATTGTGCCAGTGTTTGTCCGTTACCGCATCGGCCGAGACTGAATGCAGTGGCTGATATGTTCAGACGAAAGTTCTATACCCCCGTCGGATTTGCTAAAAAACGTTTATACCAAACTGTCAGGTGGTGGTCGCACTTAGTGCGACCACAGAACATGTTGGAACTAAAGCTAATATTTTACCGGACCGTATGTACATTTTTGTCAAACACGGTTTTCCTTTTGACAACCAGCTTTTAAAAGTAGTAGTCTTAAGCATTCAAACGTTTAAATAACCCTCCAAATCTTCCCAAAACTCACAACTTTACTTCTCCCAAGGCTGAACTTAGACTTTAGAGCAACAAGTAAAGGCATCCGTCAGCCTTGTCATCGGGGGTGCAAGCGTTATCATTCGACTTCAGATATTAACGACTCCTAACCTTTTTTAATTCAGTGAGCCATGATTCATCAGCAAATGTTCTCCGTGGTTCATGATTCATTCAGTAGAAGATGATCTTGTTCATGATTCATTGGCCGTTTACTCGTTATTCGGGTTAGTGTTCCTGATTCCCTATTCTTCAAGGGGAGAATGCATGATTCCTCATGGTTCACGATTCCGGCCTTTTATTCCCGATTGTCAGTGGTCATGCACTGCTCTAAAAATGAAGCAATTGAAAACTACTTTTTAAAAACAACCCAGCTGCACACTTCAATCGTTTTTATAACTGACTCAATTCTACTTTGCGTCAGCGCATTTAGTTTTTTTTCAAGAATTAAACATTGCCACCCGAGGTAGTTCCCTCTTAACAGCATGGTCAGCTTTGATATGAAGCTAATATGACGTCTGTTTGACTCTAGTTGGAGAGTCTTTACGGCGGACCTGGAAACAGCAGGAGGTCCAGAAGGAGCCAAGCTTGCACTGTTTTGTGTCCTCAAGGTCCCCCAGGACCACCAGGTTAGTATCCGTGAGAGCCCCTCAATGCTGACCCATCTTGTGACGTTATTGTCTTCAAGACCACAAGTTTAGCAACTGTGTGTGTACTGTGTATGTACTGAGGGTGTTCAAGACCCATACACGGTAGAACGCTTGTTTGAACATCCTCAGAAGGCAAGATCTTTGGTCTTGAATATGAGCTGAAAAAATATATTTTGTTATTAAGAATATAAATCATCATATGCTGTTGGAGTCACTTCTCAGTCGTAGTCATTAATGCACTCCCCACGCACGCAACAGGATGGGCCGAGCCCGTAACCCCCAACTTTTAGACCGGTCAAATTGAAAGCGCTGTAAGTTAAGAAGAAAGAAACCAGAAAATTGGAATAATTTTTGTATTGAGCTCTTTTTATAAACCCAGGTGCCAGGGGTGATAAAGGAGAAACTGGCCGTCGAGGGAAAAGAGGGAGGAAGGTCAAAGGTTAGTTTACGTTCCAAACCCTGCATGTACGTTTATTGTAAACTAGTAACAGTTACTGTGGCAAGTGTTAACCGTTCCATTTTGCACGTCATTGCGTGATTCCCAACTAAAAATCGTCAAGAAACTGGTTAAGGCAAATTTCCTTGCTGCGCGCAGTAGCCAGACGTTTGTCTCTTGATGTGGGCCTGTAGTTGTTTACAAAGCTGTGACGACCGGAGAAAGTTGAGTAGACATTGATTGTTCCTGACACCCACCAAGAACTTGGTTAAGATTAATTTTTCCAGAGCATGGCAATCTGTAAGGTTGACGTATGTCTCTCTATGTGAGGCTTGTACCCGTGTACTCGTGTTTAAAGCTGTGCCGACGGGAGATGGACGCAAAGTGTCTGACGTCATTGCTTTCATGAATCTGTGAGTCCATGAGGCACGAGTCACATTTCCAAACTTTTTCTTCTTTCTTTTGTGTGATTCAGATTAAATGACCAGTGTTACAAAGCACATTTATTGGGCGTCAGAAATGTTTAATTACATGAACAGTACCATAACATTTATTTTAATCCAAGCTCTAAACCAAACCCTAATGCCCGAGTTAATGAGTCACAACGGGGACCTAACAACGACGTTAGCTGTTCATCGACCCCTGTGACTCGTTACTCGTTTGACTCGCGACTCATTTGACTGGTGACTCGTTTGACTCATGGCTCGTTAGACTCGCAACTCATTTGCCCCGTGACTACGTTTCTCTCATTTGACTCGTGACTCGTTTGACTCATTACTCATGAGACTCGCGACTCATTTGACTCGCGACTAAATACAGTGGTGTACTCTGTTTCTGTCTCTCACCTACAGGTGATCCCGGTGTGCAAGGTCCTCCAGGGAACCCTGGCCCTCCCGGTCTGACTGGACCTCAGGGAGTCAGCGGAGCCCGGGGGCCGCCTGGGGCCAAGGGAGAGCCTGGAGTAAAAGGTAAAGCTTGATTTTAGTAATACAGAGAATATGTACACCTCCTACCGGCTTTCCAGGGAGAAGGAGAATTAAGTTATGGGGGTGGGATGTGTGGGG
>JAOBYE010721823.1:0-10482 GCA_025403585.1 Parazoanthus swiftii
ATTGGCTGAACGTGACAGCGCTTTGCGTTCTGATTGGCTCAGGCGTTTCCTGTCTGAATCAGGAAAAAAAAAAAAAAAAAGATCCGAATTTAAGACTCGCTCGCCTGCGGCCGCGAGTAAAAATTCTATAGTTCTATCTTATGACCCCCAAAATGTGCCAATAAAAGGCCAGATACGTAAAGTTCACTTACCTAATGCTGTCTGGTGGGATTTAGTGGGGCAACGGCCGGTGCAGAGAGCCTCCAGAGCTCGCAAAATTTCTGCAGCTTCCAACGGTCGATCGCCAGCCAGCCTCCGGCATGTCGAGGGACGATTGTTTTGCAAGAAATCTTCCAAAAATTGTTGGAATCGCGCTACTCTCACCGCCTGAAAAGCTCGCTCGAATTTTCAAGTTTGCATCGAATTCGCCTTCGCCATAGGTGCTGGCCTATAGCCAGTATAGGGTCCCGACTCAACGAGATCTCAAAATTCAAACGACCTTTCATCAACAGCTGTTTAAGAAAATCAGAAATTACTACTGAGGTCAGATTACTGATAACAGCGACAAAATAATGTAATATTTGAATTTGACAGCTGTTGATGAAAGGTCATTTGAAATAAAACATTCTAGATAATCCGGCACATATCTAATTGCTTTGCTGCACATTTTGAGCTCGAAAACGGAAAAAAGAAACCGTGTACCTTAAGGAGTTAAGCATCTATCTGAGAATACTTTCAAGGACGTCATTGTGACGTCATAACCATTAAAATAACCATTACACCAACACTTCATCATGATTTTTTTAAAATACATTTGTTCGAATTTGCATTATTTTACACTGGATAACAATAAAGTTTATGTGTGTAATGTTTGCAGAGGGGGCTCCTCCCTTACCTTTTTTGCGAGAGGGCATAAATCCAATTAAACTATTATCATTATCATTATGCACAAAATAAAGTCAGTATGAAGTCAAAACAGAAAACCACGATTTTGATATGGTTACAGCATCTTATATTTATATTGCCTCTATTTCGATCTTCTTTGAAGTTACGACTTCGTCGTGCATGTACGGCGGTATAGTATCATATTTACTGTTTTATCTGAATCAATGCACAAAATAAACTAGAAACAAAAGAGCATCAAAAACTTTACAGCTGCAGAAAAGCAGTGTATATGCATGTATAAATAATACAAAAAGAAACAATGCACGGAGACCAATATACATCTGCAAGTATTTCTGTACTTGTATTGAGATGAGCTCATTCGAAAGTGGAACGGAAACAAAGCTGTGACACCCGATAACCCACACAGGAAATATACTGAGCACTTATTGGCATAACCTTATTCAAAGTTTTGCTTTGTCACTTGGCGCTTTATTATACGATATCAGTATTTGAAACAAAATCAGCCATCTTTAACCGTGCATAATGTATTGGTGACTGAAATGAAATCAGACATTTAGGGTCATTTTTATATTTGTGCAAGCTATATTGGTACTTGAAAAGAAATCATACACTCATCGTACACTCTATTTGCTGTTCTTTCCGTGTTGGTAATAATTAACTAAACCTGATGGTAGATAAATTACGCTAGAGGCGATTCTCGACTTGAAAAGCAAAGTGACTTTGTTTTTTTGTTTGTTCTTTTAGAACCATCGTGGGTATTTTAACATAGGAAAAAGATGCCGGGGGATTCATATGGTTGAACACTTTAGTGGTTTTAAACAAAGAAACTGAAAGACGGCATACTTTGAGCCATGACTGTGGTTTAGTACATTGGCATAAATATTCGACGACATCCTACGCTACAGTGTATCCTTTGCGCCAGCAGTTTTGTCGAGAGGATCTTAAGCAGTTAAGGGTGCGCTTGAGATAAGGCAAAAGCCACGAATCAAACCCTTCTCAGACAAGTTTGGTATAAGAAGCCAAATACTGGTTTGTAAGGATATTTTTTGAATTATAGTTAACGTTCAGAGAGGCGAATTTGGATATTTTTGGACAGAAACCACTCACACCTTGATTCTTGAGTATCGCGCAAATATTTTATATGTTAAACAAAGAGTTGTGGTAATGGTTTTTGTTTGACGTAGAAAACAATAGTGGCTGGCTGTTCTATTATTGTTCCTGGGCCTTATCGTAACAGCGTTCTATACTCATGAATATTCGGCCTACTGATTGACGCTCTTTCGTCTAACAAAGCAGCCCAAATAAAGTCCAAACTAAGCAAGCAAAAACAACGGATATTTTTCTGGGGAAACGCCATGCCAATACACTGGGAATAAATCCTAAATTCATGACCTCCGAGATTGAGAAAGGTAGGACGAAACTAAAATTAATTACTGACTTAAAAGCTAAGTAAACGTTTTACGAGTCTTCCGCTGTCCGGTGAAGCGTGGGCACATTGAACTGATTTTTTCTCAGGCTTCACTGCTTGACACTGCCGTGCCTGCAGGTTGTCACGACAACAATCTTAATAACATCTAGATTGTTTTTATGAAAAGTACTTGACAAGGTTAACCCGCTTTTATTCTGTAATACTGTAAAATAATGTGGGGCTGGGTGGATTGTTCCCCTCCCTGACCCTCCCTCCCTTCCTTGACACGATTTGTTGGTAAAATTCGAGATTTAATGTTAAGAACATTTTTAGGGGTATTGCAGGTATTATTAACTTTAGAAATATACATAACTTTGATTATTTCAAAATGCAATTTATTCTAAATCTAATATTGATACGATCTGCCAAAAACAAACATTCAATAATTTATCAATCAATCAATGACATAAATATTTAAAGAAATTAATTCAATGCTGATTTTGAAAATCAAGTTATACTCCAAGTGATTCGATGTTTTCTTCTTACTGATGTTACTCCAAGAAAAAAAATCTGCAACAATCGATCACGAGTCAACTCGGCTGCAGATCTACTGGTTCGTTCCGATTCAGCTTCAGGATTTCTTCCCACTGGCTGAGAAGGAATGAGGAACTCAAAATTAAAATTGCTTAAAATGGAGAAAGCAAGAGAAGCGGGAAAAACAATTAAACGTTTCTCCATTTAATTGTTTACAGATATATTGGAATGGAAAAAAATCCTTTACAAAGTCTATTTTATATTTGCTCTATGGCAAACAGCATAACTCTTTCAGAGCAAGGGACTTTCGTTGCTCAGCACCAGTCCGGAATACTGATAAATTGCCTACCATTAAAAACTAGTACTCCACTTTCCTTCTGAAAAGTAACACACTCTAGTTGGTGGTATTTTGCTCTCACTTGGGTTTCATGGGGAGAACCTTTCATTAACTTCTCTCTCATACAAAGAACCAAATACACACTGCGCAGTCACTGAGTCAGCGAAAAACGTGTAATGAGTGTTTCAGACATGACTCAACCTTAGTCACTTTACGTCACCAATATACGGAGCTTAACTCGGAAAAACGTCACCAAGATTGAATTAAATTGCGCCTAAACGAGTTTTAGTTTTAGATTATATCCCACAGATTACACTTCTTATAACCGAATGTGAATTCTTGCCATATAATCGCTTTGTGATTCTTTAATTAATCCCCAACCTCAATCTCAAAATTTTAATTTTCTCTTGGAAAAAGGGAAAAAAAGGAAAGAAAAAGCAGATATCGAGATTGGAAACGGAAAGAACAAGTCAAAAACGGTAAGCAGCAATAGCCTCCTCCGCAGGCAACTCAGTGAGGCGAAACTTTGGCAAATACGGGCAAATGTGGGGTTAATACTGGTATATGATAGTTTCACAATAAAGTATCATTAACTATCATTTGCCCATATTAGCTGTACATTTGCCTATACTTGCTGTACAATTGCCTATGTTTGCCTTTTGCCTCATTGTGTTGCCTGCGGAGGAGGCTAAAGCAGCAACAACTTCGGGGATTTACCTCAAGAAGTGCAACTTTGGCGAAGTTGTAAAACAGAAATGTTTTGAAAGAGTGCATAGTGAATTTCGTGTGGAAGTACAAAGATCACCATGCGTTCTCTGCAGTTTTTATTGCTGATAAAAAGTTCGCCGATAACGCAGTTTTTTTAAATGACACATTTGGTCACGTTTAATCTACTCTTTCCATTTATGGCATTTCAAAAAGACTATACAAACAATAATAGTATAGAGGTCGCAAAGTTATCCAATTCATTTGAGTTCCTGTAGCTTATGAATTGTATCTTGATGAAAGGTACGCTGTTTAAGATTAACGGACGACGTGTCATTTACAATTTGTGCGGAAATACGAGCTCGGAAATACAGAGGATTACAGGGCTTAAGGACTAATATTTTCTTAAAAAATGGTTCTAAATGCAAAACTAACTTTTTTATTATTCAAGGTTTTGGATTTTCCTGGTTGTTAAGTTTTAAGTAATTTTGCAGAAATTAAAAAACGTGTAAAAATACCAAACGAAGAAGATGGCCTTTGGTTCGATTGTCTGTCGCAACACATTATTATTCATTTATTGGGTAATTGTGGCCATGGGGACTTTAGATAACAGAGCTCTATCATGCACAGCACTATGTGCGCAGCAAGCGTTTTTACACTTTCTTTCTTTCTTTCTTTCTTTCTTTCTTTCTTTCTTTCTAGTTGTTTCATTGAATTTAGATGTGACATACCCCACGGCTTTTCTGAAAAGCAGTTTTACTGATTGTAAATTATCGTGTTTAAATAAAGTAACATTCATTCATTCATTCATTCATTCATTCATTCATTCATTCATTCTCTCTCTCTCTCTCTCTCTCTCTCTCTCTGCCATCTACACTCCTCTCTCGAACATTATTATGTATGTTATCATTTACGTCAAGACTCTACATTTTTCAATTCATGTGCTTCTTTTTCTTCGAAACGGCGTGTGCATTCTGGGTTTACTACGGAACCTTGACCTTAATTATAACTTTAATCCTATGAAAAAAGAACTGTGTCGACACTGATTGTCATACTGATACACAATATCCGCTAGGTCTTGTAAATCTGCGATATTGAAACTGCGGCAATTATCAATCAACAAAGGAAGTATTCCAAAACTAAAACTGGCACGGCTCCACAATAAATTTATTTAAAAAATGATGTTTCTTGAGTCTGCGAAGTTCTTAAGCCCTTTTAAAAACAGTTTTGCTTGCTTAAGTGAGGGCCATTATGAAATATGAAGTAGTTTGAAAACTGTATCGCTTACGAGGTTGTGACGAACGGAAGAAGTGAGTGGAACCCATTTCCGCCACCGGCCCACGCCCTTGTCATCACCTTCCGATCTTTTGTGCACAGGAAGTCGAGAGTAAAAGAGTACCAAGCTGCCAATATAATTCTATGTTGTGGTGCGATGTTGGGCTTTTAGTTTATGCATTTTAAAATTAACCTGGCAGTCATTTCAGCAAGAACGAATTGAAGGCTTCATTATGTTTCAGTTCATGTGGAAAGTTGTGTTTTGGAGTTGTTTGCTTCGTTACACTTTATCAGAGACAAACGGTAAGAATTTTAGTTTTTCCTGAAGTCGAGTTGAGAAATTTAATAGTACGTATTTTGTGCTGGTAAATGCAGCAGTTGGATATACGTGTGCATGTCTGAGCTGGGAAAGTAGATGTGTACCTGTATTGTAGCTGGCAAAGATGGCAAGCGTTTAGTTGAAGTTGACGGAAATTGAAACTGCAGAGTATTCTTTGGTCTTTAGGACTAGGAGAAACATTTTTTTTAACTCAGTGTCTTAATTAAACACACAAAAGGATTTGATATCAATCTTTCTTGTACTTCTATACATTGAATAGACTATATTAAATCATGGCTCGTGTCCAGTTAAAGAGTAGATATGTGTTCACGTCTTCAAGAACTGCCAATATGCTGCAGATTTACAGTCTGATCTCTATCTCTTCTTTTTCCGTTTGCATACTCGTTAACTTCAAAACATTTCTGCAAAGATGCTAAAAAACCTCGTTATCAACACTAGTACATGTAGCTATGAGACTGGAGCGTTCACCTAGCTTGTTATTAGTGGAAAATATAACTTGTTTCGAAACATTTCTTTCTCAAATTGTGAACAATTTTTCCTACTCTTGGGAATTGTTTTGGCGTTGTAGTCGTGAAGATATCACGTTTCTACATTTAGTAGTGAGTGATGAGAAAAGTGGAATAATAGGTTTAGCCTTAGGGCAGGTTCTCTTGGCCTTACTCCCTTAGTCTGGCATGTTCTTTTATAAAAAGATCTGCCACAGTTCATATGAACAAGACAATGGGGGTATCTACAGATTACGTGTTGATTTCCAGTGACCTTTCTCAGTTTGTGTTTGCCGAGACCCTATCACTTGTAGTGATGATCAAAACAGTTGTTTGAAAATCGTACACAAAAGGCAAAATGTGAGATTTCATGGTTTTCGATTACACACACAGGAAGCAAGTTTTTTCCGTACCACGGGCTGCTATTCCACCTTTCCGAAGAGTGAAATGACTAGGTTTCTGCAAGCCTAATCTTCGCTGACTTCAGTACGTGTTGCACTCAACGCGTCATTTTAATTCGTGTGCTTTTATGGGCCACTACCAGTTTCATTTCCTGATTAATGGGGGAATAGGTTTTGAAGTACGTCTGAAACCTCTCGCATTGCGAGTTGTCTACGTTCTCTCGTTAACCACGGATTTGCACTTTTGTTTTGAAACAAATGGTCAGTTATTAAAGTAAAGCAGTAAAGAATAAAGCAGTCAATAGAAAGGATCCTTGAATATGGTAATTCGATTAAACACATAACATTTAAGTATCTGCGCCGTGCATTTTGTTCATCTCTAAAGCTTTCTGGACGTTACGGACGTCATTTGCTCCATAAATTGCACTTTACGAATATACACCCAAGAGGTTGCCTACGTCATAGACTATAGAGGTTTCGTTCTGTAACAGTAACAATAATTTAATATTATCAGGATCAGTCCAAACACTTATCAAAGTATAGCTCAATTTAGTCGGATTATAAAGCACTTGGTTTTATTGATAGAGCGAACTTGTCGTGAAGCTCAACAAATTTCAAAAGGAGTGTACAAAGCTGTTTTGTGTCAGGTTGAACGAAACGTGACAGTACACATTTCCTTTTTCAAGGTGTGAGCCCAATATTTTTACAGGTCAGCCGTTCATATGCATTTCAGCGCCTTTTCTGTTTTGTGTCTTTTGTGCACCGTCAAGGCAAACGAAGAAAAAAGAGAAAACGAAAACCTATAAAAAAGAAACTGGCCGAGTTTCGTAACCATTTCGCTCTATTAACTATGCTCTACTTAGACTTGCTACAAGTCGACTCGCAGATAATTTTTTCGTAGGATTAATTTTTTCGGAGGAATATTTTTTTTTAAAAACCGAGCGCGAAGCGCTTGGGCGAGCGCCGAAGGCGCGAGAGAGCTTGAAGAGACCGATCGCGCTCGGTTTTTAAAAAAAATATATATATATTCCTCCGAAAAAACTAATCCTCCGAAAAAATTATCTGCGAGTCGACTTGTAGCAAGTCTATGCTCTACTATTTGAGAATATTGGTGTTAAGATTGTATATAAATAAACAACCTACTTGAAACACCGAAATCTTCACACATGTATCCTTATTATTTTGACTAGTTATCACGTATCATATATCTTAGACAAACAACTGTGATTTGTGAAGATTTTAAAACAGATACACTAAAAAGCTTCTAAAACAAGATAATGCGCAGCATAAACAAATATAATATGATCAAAATTTAAAGTAATCTTTAGGACAAAAAGTGCATCTAGTCAATTTGTTTTAGTACGGAGAGGGAGGCGGGAGGAGTGTTCAGTATTTTTCCTCAATACACGGATAACACAGACCTTTACATTTGACAAGGAGTGCGATTTCGACTACGAATTTTTTGGTGTGACCTAATTCGTGACAGGAGTTCACAAAATTGTTACCGGTTCAAAACTCGCCGTCGCTCTCTTGTTTTCTACAGGAATTGCGGAAAATCTCGATTGAAAGATTGTTATGATAGATTTAATCACTGCAAAACACTTCCTGTGCGTCGTGTACAAGACAGCCAAGTAATTATGGCTTTTGTTCCATCAGTTGAAATCAAACAGTATCTCCATATATGGTAAACAGCAAAAGAGGCTACCAACATTTGTTTAAACATGTTTAAAGAACGTCTAATTTTTGGCCCGAGGCTGGATGTTTTTACTTATTTTGAGGTTTTCATCCTCAAATGTTTTAAATTTTCCTTATTTTTTGAGAGTACGTACTAAAACTTTCAGTATTTTACGTTCAGACAAGCCAACCCAAGGTAGAAGATGTCACAAGTGCCACTGCACTAGTTGTCTTTGTATATCCACAATCGGAGCAGTCATCAGGAGCTGTTGCACGAGCGTTAGGCACTGTTTTACAGTTTAACAACAAATTATCTCACTGAATACAGCAAGTAAAGTAAATATTCTCTACCTGTTCTTAGCCTCAGCATGTTTTTAGCTTAAATTTTGGTTTTTTTCAGGCTCAACGTTCTCATGAAAGGTTCTTATTAAAAAAATGAGTATTTTAAGTTGGAGAATTTTTTTATAATTGTTTCTCGCTTTCCCTTCACGTCCAAGGTAAAATTGGAACATCGTCAGCTCACAGTCTTTGTCACATATTCATGCTCGTGGTCATATTGAAGTCCGGCCCTCCCAGACGCCTGAATATTCTAACATCCGGGTGTCTAAAAGTCATTTGTAAATGTTGGTATTAGTCATGTGAAAGAAAGATAGGCGCATTTGAAAACCGCATGGTTGAATTTGCGCGGTATAAATGAATAAATTATTACTATTATAATTAAGATCAACTGAGTTTGAGGAAACCCTCCGGTCTCAGCTTCTGGATCGGTTTTATTTATGACGTTGTGGTTGTTACTTCCTAGAACAATACCTGAGCAAAACATGAGCTTATCAAACATAACAAACACACGCCTCAACTCTTATTAAACATTTTGCAGTTTGAAATGACTCTACGGTTACAGTTCTTTTGCGGTTGAGGCCTAAGCACGACAGCTAACCAGTAACGAAAGCTATATTTTCCATCAAAACACTCCTGCCCTTGTACAGTTGTAATAAAATTTCCTGTATTCTTAATTTTATTTAGATTAGGCTTTTTTGGAGTTCCTTTGACTGGAGAAGGGAAAAGAGGCGGGGAGGGGTGGGGGGAGGGGGCGGGAGAATGCCCTTTAGCGTTACTATCCGCACCAAATGTTCCTGTGCTAATTAATTAAGTTGATGAAATAGTCAATTGTGACGTCACTTGACGTCAAAAATCTTTTACTTGGACTTTATGACATCAGAAAAATGTCTTTTTCAATTTAAACCTGGTGAAAAACTGTTGGTTTTTACCAACCCTCCCCTCCCCACTACCCATCGTTTTAAACAGGGTTAACGAACGTAATGCTCTTTGTTACATAAAGAAACATAATCGTAAATGGCTTTTAGAAACAAACTAAGAATTGCTTTTTTTCTTATTTATAACAGGAAAATTAGAAGGGAAATGTTCGGAGGAATGGACTTACAACGGGGGTTCATGCTATTTCATATTCAATCGAGCAATCTCTTGGTACAGTGCCAAGACAAAATGCGAAGACAATTTTTCGTCGCTCGCAAAGATATCGTCGATTACAGAACACAAGTTCGTACTCAAAATGATGAACTCAAGTCGGCACAAGAAGGGGAACTTCGACTATACGTGGATTGGGCTCAAACGATGTCAAAAAGATTCTAGCAAGTTCTGTTGGACAGATGGATCAGAAACCGGATTTGCACCGCGTAATCGGCCTTGGAAAGATTTTCAACCTAACAACAACCCAATATACGGCGGTCAGGCGTGTGTTGCGCAGCAAATGAACACCGGACTTTGGAATGATAAAAAGTGCAGTGAATATTACATGACTTTGTGTGAGAGAGGTAAAGTAACCAGCAAATACAATGAATCTAATAAGTATCAGTCTACACAGTGAAACCGCGATAGAACAAGCCCCGATAGAATAATGAAATCCCCACTTTAACGAAGTGGTCTCTCTGGAGCCCGGTAAAATTTCAGTAATTTGTATGACACATAACCCGGGCATAATAAAAAAAACTGAGTATAGAGCTGTATGTTCCTTTTCTTGTGGTCGTGTGTTCAGTTGTTGTTGAGTGAGAGCTATGCTCGAAAATTAAAGATTAAATTGTTTAATGTCTAACTTGAAAACCGAAGGATCTTTTCAGACCCTAGGCATTTCCTTCAATGTTACTAAATATAAGTTAGTAACATAGCAATATCAAAATGTAAATTAAGGAAAGAAATGTGAAATACAGTATCAGTTGTATTTTGTTCAACAAACCCTGTAGATTGAAACAGTCTATACTTCACTGCCCTTTTGTTACAACCCCGAAATATAAAAAAGTTTGGTCGTTTCATTATATCGGGGAACCTTTCGTTTATAACGAAACTTCAGAAGTTGTCCTTGATCTCTCTTCCCACATACAGATTATCGTAGCCTCCCTATATTTTGCCAAGCGGGGGGGGGG
>JAOBYE010721834.1:0-10482 GCA_025403585.1 Parazoanthus swiftii
TTTTGCAGCAGTTCAATGTCACAGGTCATGTTCAGTACCCTTAGCCATTTTGGTAGGCATTCAGGTAGTGTTCCTAGTGCACCAATAAACACTGGGACTATTTTAACATCTGAGCACTTCCAGATCCTCTGCAGCTCTCTTCCTTAGTCCTGGTATTTTTCTATCTTTTCTTTCTCTTTGTTATTATTATTATTATTATTATTGTTATTATTATTACCAATATTATTGTTATTTATTAGGGTTATTGTTGTTGTTATATTTTGTTTTTCTAGCTACACACCTATCAGTCGCTCATATCTACAATTCTTTTCACAACCTCTCACTACCCGTTTTGGATATTGCTTGTTATTATAAAAGTATTTGGACAGTTTAAACATTGTAAATGTTTAAAAAACTGAAATTATTGTACTTTTCCTTTGTAAACGAAAGCATGGCTTTTAAACTTTATTGTTAACTTCAATGAAATATCTCAGTTTATATTTATATTTAAACTCCACAATGTTGAAACTCCCGTAAAAAAGGCATGCACTTCTCCAATGCGCATACTTCGTTTTATCCTGGAAGTAGCTCACCTAGTTGGGTTAAAATATGCTTCTAAAATGCATACACCTTTAATTAATACGGACAACAAGCATTGTCTGCGTGGGATTAAATTCATATTCTAGGTAGCTTTTTTGTTGCCAGGTGTTTATTAGTTCCTTTGTCAGCACCCACGTTAGGAACTGTGTTTTTATTTTTCTTTGTCGGCCTGTTAACAGTCATTGGCAAGTTTTCACATTTTTGTTCTTTTCTACATTTAGTTATTCTTTGTGTATATGTTATTTCAACACTTTCACCTAAAAATATTCCGAAAACATTTGGAATTATAAACGAAACTGAATGGCTGTTTTTTTTTTGTATTTATATTACTATTTTTATTATTATTAATGATATTGTATCATTCATTACTGCTGCGGTTTCAGTTTTGTTTTATTGTTATGTATTTTTTGTGGTCAGTTGTTGCGTCTCATTCCACTTCAGTGTAAAAAGTCCTATTTCCGGTTGTTTAAGATTACGAAATATTTGTTCAAGTTTTCGACATTTGCTTTTTTTAAGAACACGATCTCTGTACCTGTGAACAGTTTGCGGAATGGGAAACAGTACGCTGATTTTTTAAAAACCAAAATCGCGAGTAAAGTTTTCCACTTTAATAATAACTACATCTTGACTGAACAGACTCAACCGGTCGTGTCAAAGTGTGCTTTTTGAATCAAATTTCACCTAAAGGCGATGTGTCGAATGTTCGCATTTTCGGCGGAAATGTCCAAATTTCATATGGCCGCCGTTTTCAATGCATTGTTAATTACGTTATATAAATGAACATTTTCTTACGAATGCTGTGATTGGCCGCAATTTCTGTTGCTGACGTGAAGCCAATATGACACATAGTTAGAAGCAGTTGTATTTTATTCTAAACTAACATTCTATGTATACTAAACAAACAGTTATACAGTAAACAAATGTTATTAAATTTAAGTTTAAACTTGCTGTAAAAATGAAATACTTTTCTGGGCAAGATCGCTAAAAAGTTGCAAAACTTGAATTCTACATCAAACCAACCATATTAGTGACGTCTATTCAACAATCAATTCTATACCTGATCTGGCGATTTCTGTTGAATAGTACTCAACACGGCCGAGTTTCATTAACAATAATAACGCTAATACTAATATTAACAACAACAACAACAACAAAAAAAAGTAATGATAAATGTTTTCGGAGTTTCCTACTAGTCTCAAAGCTCTTACATCCTATAAAAATTATTTTAAAAACTTTGCGACCGCGTCTTAAGTCGGTCTAGGTTATTGACAGACAGGCCTTAATGCGTAGTCGATTGCCTATTTTAGACGAAATTTTCAGCTAAGACGAAATTTTCATCATTTGTAATCAGTGGAATAATTTGGAAAAGACAGTGCCCAAAATTGCATCCGGGAAGCCTAAAGTTTCCTAAATACCTGCTGCCTAGCGAGTTCGTGCTGTACAATACGAACAAAAAAATAGTAACTGCAAAACGCGATAGAACAGAACCAGTTATACAGTCTTATATAACTACTGCCGCTTGTCTGCCACCGAAGTGTCGTCCTTGCTGTGGGTAGTAGGTATAACTGTTTGAATTTCATCATTCGTTCAAAGCTTCGTTGTCATAGAAAGCCCTGTTGTCGTATTCAACACGTGAAATAGGTCTCTGTATAAAACAAAACACAAGAAAACTTGTTTGGTATTCAGTAACAACACACTTTCATGTATAATCCGAATAAGCAATCTTATAGATTAAGAACTCGCTCAGTTTTCGTGGGCGTCAATTACCTTATTTCTCAAACGGAGGATGTTAGGGGAGTGTAGAGAATTTTTTTGCCAGTAACTGTGGTAGCTTTGATAATACTCGACGGTTGGGCCACAATGAGGGTGTGCTGGTCCAAATCAGAGACATCATGATTCACATGATTACAGCAGTCTTTTCCTTATCAAACTCAACACCGCACTCGTTCCCCCCAAATTATTTTTGTTGGGGCAACTTTAATTTAAATATTTCGTGAAATGTGTATTTAAATGTGCATCTGAACGAACTAAATGTTGTTTTTATGTAGGATATTTTGTCTGAGTGCTTCAAAAACTCTTCGAGCCGAGTATTTTCTTTACTTTGAAATTTTAAAAGCTTTCCAGGTTGCTCTAAAATGTAAGATCCTTTGGCAAAACCTTTTGTGTGGCTCCATAATAATCAAGTTTGATAGCAGCCCAGCAAGCAGCAGCTAAAAGTATACTAAATTTAGTTACGCGCCAAGACTAAATGTAATTTGATTTAATGGGCTCCGATCCCCCATACTTTCTCAATTAGTTATTAGATAGCTGGTATACTAAGCCTTGTCATATTTAGCTCCCATCTTTGATATTACGGTAGTTTTTAGCTTAAGATTTTTATCTTGTTGTAATGCGTATTGAGTGTTAAATAGAAAGGCGCAACGTATACCAGTATTAATATATGATGGTGATGATGGTGATGCAATGGTGATGGTGATGATGATGGTGATGATGATGGTGATGATGATGATAATGATGATGGTGATGAAAATGGTGGTGAAGATGGTGACAATGGTGATGAAGATGATGAAGGTGATGAAGATGGTGGTGATGATGATGAAGAAGAAGAAGAAGATGATAATGAAGATGTTGATAAAGAAGATGATGATAGTGCTGGTGATTAAGAAGGTGATATTGATGAGGACGATGATAATGAAGATGATAATGGTGATAAAAATAATGTTGATGATGATGATGTAAGTGACAATAATGATGCTGATATTGCTAGTTATGATAATTTTGATGGTGGTAGTGATGATGGCAGCCACGTTTCCGATCGCGAAGGAGTTTTACTTATTTTTATCTTTATTTTCCAAGTCAGCATTCTCAGTCACATTCATGTTTATTATTCAAGATACACTGACCTCATGGATTTCTTTATTCGTCTCAATCGTTCGGGAGTCACGTCTTTGACGGCGCCACATGAAAAGCCCGCAACACCCGAGTAAGAACAGAAGAAGGACTACAATTGCGATGATCAGAGGGATCAACCAGGAGGTTGATGTGGCTGCGACCACCTGTTTCGCTTTAGTCACTGATGAGAGATGCAGTATCGAAGATTAGAAACGCGTTGAGATGCTGACAAGATTGCCACAGGCCTTTCTTAGCTTAAACATGTAAGCGGAAAAGGTGTACCGTAAAATCCCACGTTAGAGCATACCCCGGTTTTAAGCCTCCCGGGTATAAGCCCCTCCATTCGCAAACGAAGATATTATTCCGGGTATAAGCCCTCCCGGATATATGCCCCATACTTTATAAACCCATCTACTGCACTCTTAGGTGGGTTCTTTTAAGTTCCCCGATAGAACGTCGAGAGACTAATACAAACCAACGGCCTAACGCCCCTGTCCATGCACGGTTCAGGCCGGGGTTTGAACCCGGGACCTTCTGGATCTTACCAACTGTGCCAACCTCGCACACACTAATGTTTGCACTTAAGAGTAAATGCGACCAACAGCATACGAACACACAAAAACCATCCGTGGGTACATACTGCAAATCCTTGATTAAGGGCCGCTGCGCTTTTTTGATCTTCACAGTTTAAGAAGCGGCGCTTATTCGAGTGCGGTGCTTGTTTCAACTAAGTGTAGCATACTGAGAGAAGTACCACACTCGGAGAAAGTTTGCTGCACGTAGATCGATAAAGAGTACTGCATAAGTAGTGATGATAGAATTTACTAAAGAAAAAGGACAAATGTGAACATTTAGAACTGCTGTGTGAACCTGGTCAAGGTGCGGCGCTTCTTCGAGAGCCACGCTTCTTCAAAGAGCAGCGCTTAGCCAAGAATTTAAGGTACCGTCTCTACTTGATAGTGCCAACGGTATTCTTTTTATATTTTTAGTGTTTTGACTGCAGGTGAGGGATGCTTTTTAAGAATCGTAATATTTCCAATGTTAACAAAAAATGTTAAACAACAAACGTTTTAACGTCATTAATTAGATAACTAAATGGGAGAGCGGCAACATAGAGCCGTTTTCAACTACAGAGCATTGTAATCCAGAGAAACAAATTTCCAAGGCTGATGTAGATTAAATTATACCATGCTTGTTTTTCAGTTTGACCCCGCAATTAGTTCATTTTGGTGGTGATTTATTTAAGCACTGCATTGTATTTTATTCGAGGTCGGCTGGTTTTTGAGGGCGGCGCTTATTTGAGGTAGTGCTCATTGATCGAGTAAATACGGTGTTTGTACATGTCAAGACACTTGTACTGGCGTCTTTCTTTTTCAGCCTCTGTATACCTCAATAAACAATTCAGAAATTTACTATGCAAATCTTACTTATCTTTCTGGTAGTATCAATTCCGCAGCCGCCAGCAGCAGTTGTAGAGGTTGTCAATGTTGTAGATGGTAAAGCTATTCAAAAGCAAACAGGAAAACTGTTATTTTTGCTAGCTTCAATATGCAGTAAATAAAAAAGTCAAAATAAAACTCTTCCTGAAACCAAACTTAAACTAGTAACTTATCATCAGTAGAATACCTAAAGTATAAGAAAATCTCTAATTTGTTTCAGTTCAATTAATCAAAACCTGGAACAACTGCAAACCCTTTTTAGAGCAGCCATCCATGCACCAAGTGAAGTGAAGGGGGATAATCTATCGGGCGACCAAGCTAGTGGACACTCATTTCTAAAGTTCTAGATGTGGCAACCTAAGTTTATAAAAATAACTGGTTGTGAAGCTCAACAAACTCAAAAAGGAGTGTACCTAGCTACTTTGTCTTAGGTTGAATGAACCGTGACAGTACACATTCTTTGCTCAATGTGTGAGCACAAATATTCTTACTGGATAATTGCTCATATGCATTTCAATACCTTTTGTGTTTTGTGCACCGTCAAGGCCAACGGAAAAAAGAAATAGAGAGAACAAAAACCTACAACAAAGAATCTGGCCGAGTTTCATAACCATTTCGTTCTATTAACTCTAAACCACTTTCTCAGTCATGCGCAGAGCAAAGTAGCAGTTTTGCCGGTGGTCACTACCCCTGCTTACCATCATTTTGTGACATATTTAAAGTTTTTCTTTTATCTTCTTTCGAAAACAATCCATATTGTTTCTTTCTTAACACCATATGCCATGTTTCTAATATGCGTAGCCCGCAAAACGAAGTGCATGCTAAGGTTGCTCTGAGCATGATTGAGAAAGTGGCTTATAAAGCAACTGAGTTTTGGCTTCTACAAACCGTGATGTCAAAATTTAAAACCCATAAGCACACAAACTTGTCTCCATCTGACCTACCCGTGCTTTCTGTGTCTGTGGGAGCAGTTGTAGTAGCTCCTGAAATAGAAGCAAAAACATATAACCTAATTTTTACCCTACATTCAACCTTAAGGTGTGCTCTCTAGAATAGCCTTCTGTGTGCCCTCGAGAACTATTCACGTCGACTTGACAATATCATAACAGCTATTTTTGTATTTTGCGCGACTTGTTATTTCCGGCCTAAGTCAAATAACAGACACAAGTTGAACAGAAAAAGACTCGTTGGACTTCGATCATCCTAAAAAGTTTAGATTTATTATGTTTTTCGATGTTTCTAGTTTCCTTTTAAGGGGTTGTGGAAAAGAAAAACGTCAACAAATTGCGACTGGGTACAAGATGCTTTTTTTCAAAATCCATACAGCAAGCTATACAATATTATTGTCTTAAACTTTTTGCATAAATTGTTCCCGTCCCTACATCCTTTTTCCAGAGGAAGTCACGAAAAACTTTAAAAGCAATAACTTATGACTTTTGCAAAACATTAATATTTTTGTCAGCAGGAGTTAATACAGATAAATACTGATGACTGGGAAAGCATACATATCCCCCACCCTTCCAAGACTCTCCTCTTTCTCCAGCCAGTCAACTGTGCAAAGATCTTTGATGCCATCCCACGATATCTCGTGGCTAGATTGTAGTTGGAGCTCAGTAAGCACGGGAACTCTGCGTATTATACTAACGTCACAGCTGTTTAACGTTCTATTAACCCATAGCCAACACTATTACTGTTTCGCCATCGTATACTATCATCAGATGATAGTATTTGTCACATCCATTGTGATTGTGTTTCATTTATTTTTTGATAAAAAATAAACAAATTCTTGTTTGTAAAATCTGTTGGAAGTAACCAAAAATTAACATCAATCAAACATACTTTTTAAGACTAAACCGGAAAGTTCCTTCGTAATTAGAGCGCGTGGGCGTGCTTCATTTATGATAAAAATGATTTGGCGCGCACATTACGGAATAAATCAAAGACAATAACAACCGCCTAGAGGAACCTCTTGTATATTATTTTATTAGATATGTCGACTTGCCTGGACACCCTCCAATCGTCTCCACAAAACTGTCAAGAGCGATATCTCCAGTGAAGCCTGCTCCAACTACACCCTCGATTTCAATCTATAGAAAGGATTATTAAGAGCAACAAACATAACAGTTTTTGTACTGCTGATTCATTTAAATCGAGTTAGAAGAACTAATGTAGCCGGTGAGTTGGTGATTAAAAGTCAAAATCTAAATAAGAACAAACTCTTTTACTTTTGTTACAAGTTCCAGAAGTAAAAGTTACTCAAGAAATAACCAAAAGCTAATCTAGCTGAACGCTGAAAATTTGGAGCACCCCTCTGCCCGAAGCAATGTATACGCCCCTCACTACCTGCTTTCCGGGAGCTGCTGCTACACAGGCCATTCCGCACCTAAAGGTTTTGCCTCATCTTAAACGGCTGTGAAACAGTGTTTAAATCTGAACTCTGAACTTTGAGGCTGTTGTTAGTTAAGTGATTGACTTGTTTGTCTATGTATTTATCTAAAATATGTTCTTTTAAATATTTTTAAGATCCTTCTAGTATTAGCCACCAACAATTTAGAAATGTAACAAGTTAAGAACTAAGAACTGAGCAACAGTGATAGTTATTTTTAAAGTTAGGCAAGCTTGCAATATAAAAGCAGTTAAAAAATGTGTATGAATTTGTTCGAGTTCGTTTGTTCTAACTGGGATTGTATAGTAAATGGACCCTGAAGCGAACCGAGATTAAAAGAAGAGAAGAGGAAGAAAAGTTACATGAAGAAGAAAAGCGCAAATAAAAAGACAATATATTATTGGTAGTACAGTAGAAAGTTGAAGGTAATTTGTAGATTTTTTAACGTGTTTGAGGTGTTGATCCGGGAGTGTTAAATTCTGTCAAACATTATGGGTGCATCATTATGTGTATCTTTATTTTAAAGAGTCCTAATAGACAATTCAGGTTATTCTATTTTCAGAGCCTTTTTCCTTAGTTTTTGCAATTACGTAGATTTAAAAGACAGTCCGTGATTTTCTTGTTCGATGCGCCGGTTAGGCTTGATATTCATCCATTGTTCGGAGAATGAGCCCGCGTTTCCCCCGAAAGACTTTCGGGGAGAGCGCGGGCTCATCCCCGAACAGCCGAAAGACCGAAATACTTTCAGGGAGAACGCGGGCTCTTCCTCGAACAACGGCTGGAAACCGAGTCTATGCGCGGGATTAATCCAGATATTGCTTGTGCTCTTTTGCAACTGTTTTTGTTATATACGTAGATTTCCCTACCAAAAAGGCGCTTTTTTGGTTCCTAACAGAAACTAAAAAGTTTAAACAGACATGAAAAGATAACAAAGAGTTTCTAGTTTTTTTCGGACTCTTGATTCAAGAACGATAGGTATGTAAATACTTCACTTAAAAGTTACCTTGGCATTTGTCCCACTTATACCCACTGCATCAGGTATCCATTTGTTTCCATGGTTACCAGTTCTTGTTAACTTAGTGATTCCATTGACCTTTATTTTGAGAGACCCAATATGCGCTCCATACATATGTCGATAAAACCGCAAACAAACTGAGCCAGTAAAGTTAGTGAAGATTAACGTTGCATTGTCACCGCGCAGTCGCCTAGAAGCCTCGATGTACACATAGTAGCCTGTGGGAAACAGACAAGTGCTGGATTAAATTTGAAAATGTGTCAGGCCCGTAGGCAGAGGGGGGTGCGCAGGGTGCGTACGCCCTCCCACGGACCCAAAAAGGTCCACATTTGGAGGTTCAATAAGACGATAAAGAAGCCCGATTTGGTTTATCGTCGTAACAGTTGGTGCTA
The DNA here is from genome assembly GCA_025403585.1 of Parazoanthus swiftii. Classification (NCBI taxonomy): domain Eukaryota; kingdom Metazoa; phylum Cnidaria; class Anthozoa; order Zoantharia; family Parazoanthidae; genus Parazoanthus; species Parazoanthus swiftii. Next base: position 8,704 of record JAOBYE010721834.1, read on the forward strand.
CCGTTAATCGAAACGGCTAAAAAAAAAACCGGCCATACGTGTGTTCTACCTATAAATTTGGCTTCGAAAAGTCCAAGTTTACGAAATTTGCACCCTCCCAACAAAAATCCTGCCTACGGGCGTGTGTGTTTTACTCTGTAGTTCAGACTGAAAAGCTGTAGGAAGGAACTCTCCTACAAATGAGTTTAGGAGAGCCTCAGTTTGTACTTAGCTTGGCCAAAATCCAGGCTTGTGTCCTTCTAAAATTGTCATTACAAAAAATGAGTGTATTCTCAGTAAGTGCACCAGTAAACTATATATCAGTGGTCTTGTATAAATTTCTGTGTATGCCGGAAATACCACCGTTCGAGAAGTAATTGATAAAGGTGGCATTAAAAGTTCAAAAATTGACTGAAAAGTTTATGTAAAACAGTAGATTCGCTTTTTCAAGAGCTAAATACTTCTTTATTACTTTAGTATCTATATTAAACCTGCCTAGACTAGCTTTAAGCTATTTGCAGGTTAATTGTGTATTTATATAGTTGTCTGTAATATGAATGTTAATAAAATGTCTCATGAAAGTGGTCTCAGACAGAGTTATGGCACGAGTGCGAAGTATGACTCGTGTTTGCCACTTTCATGAAACACAACTGGTGTATTTCGTTAATTCTTCAAGAAGTTGAGTTGTATTTCCTGTAAGTACTACTGCTACTAAAAAATACCAACTTTTTTCAAATTTTCCAATCTTTTTCAAAGATTTTCTCTGAAATTTTTTTTAAAAGTTTCGATATTATTTAAAATCTTTTCAAAAATTTGGAGCACTTTCAAGAGATTTTTCGAACTGAGATTTTTCGAAGGCTTCCGACGACTTTCTGAATGTTCCCGAAAAATTTAACAAATATTCATGTCTTTCTGATGCATTTTGATAATTCCTGAACAATTCAAGTCAATGAAGTTCCCGGATGATCGTGCCAGTATAAGTTTTATTTATCATGTGCTATTAAGAATTAACTGTCTGGTAATAGGAAAATATTCCTAGTTTAAGCATTCATTATTTATGTAGGTGTGAAGGTTAACTCGTATACCTGTTCCTCCATGACCTAATGTTGGCCCAGTATCGCCACTTGGTGTTCGACCAGAGTAACGAGTCCAGTCAAATTTATCATCTCTTGCCTGCTTCCAGTTGCACAAACCCGTCTGAAATGAGCACGCTAAAGAATTTGGGGCTAAGAGAAAAAGAATACCAGTTAGGAGATGCTTGGTACACTTGTATATTTGAAGAAAGCTTCCTTTACGTTGACGCCTAATTATAAATGGTGGAAGGAGTTCAATCACTGTATTGACTTTTGATTAAAAGAAACAGAGCATAGCTCGAGCCAAACAGGTTTTTCCTCGTGCGAAAATATTTTTCATGGTAAAGGCAATAATATCATTTAAGATCAGGTTATTTCTGGAGATCTTTTTTAATTTTTTTAAACAGCAAGCCGGGAACCCCAAGTCAATAAGAAGAGACCCGATAACGATTTGCAAAACACTTCGAACAGACAGCAGCGCTTCTAAATTTTATATAACGTTAACTGTTTTCGTGCCAATAGTAAAGGCTTGAAAAAGAACTCGGTCTCACTTCTCTCTTTTCAAAACAAAAACTCAGTTTCCCTTTATCTTGAGAACTGGCACCTCTTATATACTTGTTAAACACAGACGAGATTATAGAACCAACACATCTTTACATTTGTTAGTAATGTTCATTCATACAGCACTAGATCATCAGCTTCAAAAAACTTATACACACAATTCTCA
>JAOBYE010721845.1:0-10481 GCA_025403585.1 Parazoanthus swiftii
GTCAAGAAGTGTGCGCAGCAAGTGTGCGTTGAACTTTTGCACTCTCACTGAGCTTATTTTTCGCGTTAAATAAAATAAATGAAAATGAAGAAAGTGAAAGAAAAAAACGTACAGCCAATATGTAAGTGCAAGTGGTGAGGGGAAAAGCGAAAGTGTACTGCATATCTGAATATCATTTGTAAGTCACTTAAAATGTTCACATTTCAAGATCAGTTGTTGTTGAAGACGGATTTGCATGTAATCGTGTCTAGATTTATGCGCGCTTTACCAGAGTGAGACAGAAGCTGGAGATAGAGAATTTAACCAGATATTAAAAAGATGATTTCTTTCGTACCACCTGAATTTTCTGTTAGCATTCTTATGCATTTTGCTAGTGAAAACTTGTCCTGTTTGCAAACCGTTGGCGGTGGCTATAAATATCACTTAAACTTGTAGGTCAAGCCCTGAAAATTTGTATACGCTCGCACAAATTGTAGCTATTTTATAGTATGTATATATTAAAGCATCATATTTATCCACTTCAGTAATAGATTTTTATGGTAGAATTAGCGATTGATCTGCTACCATACCCTAATAGTACACGTATCTGTCTAAAATGTTACTGATTTGTTGCTTTAGATAAAAGATCTTCGCACCACGCGGAGAATATGAACATCGCTTTCAGACCTAGCACAGTCTATAGTAATTCGGGGCAAAGAAATGCGTCCGACAATGAAGCGACTGGGACTGAGTACATGGAACCCAAACCGTCTGACACACCGGTTTACGCTGTCCTTGAAAGTCCTGGTCCAGAACCATGTTACAATGTATTGGAGCCTGATATAGTATCCATCGGAACAGGCCCGATTCCCCCTACTGTGTGTGATACTAATAGAGAGCCAGTTGTAGATTCAAATGACAAGCCCTCGAATGTCAATGAGCCATTATACAGAGTGCTCGAACCGCCCGCTCAGTGGAAAGAACAGAGAACATGCAAGGAGATTTTACAGAATGCTATTCAACAGGACAATGGAGAAAGCCCTGAATACCTGCATGTGCTGGAGTCCCGCCAGTTAGATCATTACCTTACTGAAGATAATTATGGGCAGCTGGGACCTCGCGATTCGTTCTACGAACCGCTGAAGAAATTATAGCAAATAAGAAGAGCTTTAGAAGTTAGCTTTTAAACACTACACCAACAGATTAAGAAATCTGACTAGCACGTCCATCTAAAGAGAGTGAATAGCTTTGAGTATTCAACCCAACACGATTCTCTGGGAAACTTGTTTTGCATGTCAGTTTTCAGACCGGGTCTTATGAATCCTTAGTTTAGGAGTCAAATTCCAAAATTTTAGATGTGTGCTTCATCCTAACCCTAGCATTTGGCCAAACCTTAAAACTAACCAATAGCCCTTTCTTTTTATCGAATCATTCACTCGACTCACAACTCTTTTGATTTAAAAAACTAGATAGTTTCAATAATTACCGTTTCTCGTTTTAAAAGGATTTGTAAGTGCCCAAATTTGAGTTTTTGTATGTTGCTTTCTGCCATTTAATAGTTATCATGAAAAAACTCTTAACGGACCAGAAAACTGTGAGTATTTTAATAATTAATAATCATTTAAAAATGATTCATGTGGGCATTTTTGGGGAGGGGAGGGCAGGGGGGGAGGGGGCAACATGAACATAATTATATAAACCCCACCCAGAGGTCCTCACTTCCATGCTTACATTGCAAAATTGGAATTCACACTTTGATACTGTATATTTTGGGAACACAATTGCCTTATATACTGTACATGTACAGTAAAAATGAGTCGTTTATCACAATATTGAAGTTCTAGAGTCCCGATTTGTTCTGTTGCTCAAATCTACGAAGTCCTCTTCATCCAGCACCCTCATTTGTCAGTTGGCAAGTTTGAAGAAGTGCCTTCATGTCATCGCAGATTATTGCTTCACAGAGCATTTCAGGTTCAGTACAGTTTCCGGCCCTTCAGTGTATCAGCTGCTAAAATGAGTTGTCACAAATCAGAAGAATGCAGAAGAGTATTGTCGCAAAATAAAACTGTTGCTCAGGAATTCATTCACTTTGCAGCCACTGTAATCCTGACAAGCTAAAATGCTGTGAAATCTTTCAGGAAAATGTTCTCTTGAATTGTCAAAAAAAAGCAAAAAGCTAATTCAAAAATGATACAAAGTGCTCAATTACTGTAAAGCTTACAGATGTTACTACTTTAAAAGGAAATGGCATAATTAGTGGGAATAATTTGCAGGAGTGTCGTTGATATTTGCATACCGGTAGAGGTGTCTAGAAGTGTGGGACCAAGGTGTGCACCTCTGGACACCTCAAAACACTCAGTCTGGACACCCCTAAAAACAGTTAGTTCTAATGTTGCAATTGTCGAGACTTTCCATGTATCAGTTCCAACTTAGCTTTGAGTATAGAAACAGTTTTATCCTGCCACAGCACATGAATTCCCGCTACAATCTTTCCTTAGATGTCCCAGGATCAGTTTTGGCTATTAGATCAGGTGATTGCTGATTTGCTGAGATCTGCCTGTAGGGTGGAGAATCTGATTTAGAGGAACTAAAAGGACACTCCTTAGCTTCTTTGGCGACAGTTGTTTCACTCCTGTCTCCCCCGCTGGACGAAAACAGCCGGCTGATTTTCCTGGCTACATATCGCCCAGCTGATGAGATAATAAGCACTGATATTATTCGAGTTAATCAATTGCTAGGATTTGCCAGAAAGAGTCATTTATGAGTGATTACAATGTAGTTTGGCTTAGTCTTTGTTTGATGTTGTTTGTTTTGTATTATAATACATATATATTATGGTAAGGAAATCAAAAATACTTGTAGTTCGAACCCTGGCCTGACCACTGTGTTGTGTCCTTGAGCAAGGCAATTTACTCGACTTGCTCAAGTTGACTCAGCTGTATAAATGAGTACCAGCTTCTGCTGGGGGCTAACCTGTGAGGGATTAGTGGCCATTCCAGGGATGTCACAGAATCTCTTCCGTTCAACACTATGGAAACCGGAGATAAGCACCGGCCTTATGAGCCAGTTCACTCAGGAAAGGATTTATCTTTTTTCAGTGTTTATCCCCAACCAGATAAGTACAAATACAGAACCGTGATAGATCCCTTGTCCTATTGGAAAACAGACAAACTTTATCCACTGAATTTATAGTGGATAGGGATTTATCCTCTTTAAATTATTTTTGAAACAAGAACAACAGTGCTATAAATAACTACAGTAAATGCAAAAGTCCAAATATTAAAAATAAATAATCCATTTGAAAAAAATAGTGAAGTATTAACTAACAAAATTATTTTTGATTGAAACTCTTAGAGTCCATTTTTTCTGTTCAGAGTAAGCATTGTCAAGCAGCTATTAGTGTCTGAGAGAGACATGTACGTCTGTCAGAAAAGCTTGTTCACCTGCAGTAGAGAAAGGAACTATACAATGTATTACAGCCTTGCTTAAATGAACCTTACAATAATTCGTGCATTACGACATGTGTTGGTTAGGCAAAATAATTAAAACTGCAGAAGTGATAGGACTTTAAAAACACCTTTATAGGACCTACAGTACAGCTACAGAAGCAAATTTACGTTGTGTATAAGACTAAAGAGTAACAAAATTACAGTGACGTTCAGTGAAAGTTTCGAAGCGACATGACTCAGCACAATGAATGCTGAAATTTCTAACATTTCAGAATTTTAATAAATAAATGTGTTATGTCAGTTCGTTCATGTTTTGTGGCCATCATTTAAACAAGTCAGTGTTTTAAAAAGTAAACAACTGGGAAGTTATTACTTACCGTCAATTATTAGTCATACCATATTGGAGCTCAAACGATTTTTCTTCTGAAGTTTCTCGTCAAATGAATTTCTGCACGAAAATAGCACGAAGAAGGAACAACGTATAATGACATATATTTACGTAATCCTCTGGATCAACATTGTTTCCCAGCATGCAAAGCAAAACGTCATTGTGTCAAATGCCAGCCGTTCCCCCTACCCTCCCTCCCTGGAGAGTTCTCTCGCAGCAACAACCGGAAGTGAAAGACTGGGAATGAGTGCGCAAGTGCAGTGCGACTCTTGACGTGGCTCACTCTTTGTCGGCCATTCCACGAGTGAAAGTTTTGCGTCTCCTTCAACAAAAATACGTTGAAAAAAGGGCTCATATTTGCCTTTTTGTTTCCTCTAGCATCTTCCTTATATTTCAAACAAGTATTTCATTCTATATTACGTAAAATCAAGGCAGTTTAGATTGGTTTTAAGGGGAATCGCTCTTTGTAGCATGGGATTGACGATTTCGAGTCTGTTCGGCCGGCTCTTCGGCAAGAAACCAGTGAGAATACTGATGGGTGAGTTGATCACGACCTAGATTGGGTAACAAACTGTGTTTCAGAAGAAGGCGAAGACACACAGTTCTTTGATTTTGTTCTTGAGTTGATGAGACAGTTGATCAGATTCAAGTTTGCGTTCACCCAAAGGGATCAAGCCATTTCATGTGATTTATTTCTACCGTGGTATTGTTATGTTACTTTAGTTTCTTTGTTGGAACTGTCAGGTTGTGAGAAACTCATATAAAACCTTGTCATTTCAGGTTAAAAATCAGCTTATCAACCAATGTATTACATAAATTAAGCACTTGTTGTGCTGATTAGTAGTTCTTGTCAATCAGAGAGAACTTTTGTCTATCGAGTCAAATCAATGACAATATGGACCTTTGGTGTCTTTGGATTTACTGCTCATTTAAGGAACTAGATACTAAATTTTCACCAAGATCTGGGTAATTTAAAGTCTTAAAAATCTGGTCATGTTTATTAGGAGCTGTTCAATTCCACTTTTACTGAACATTATTGTCTGAAGGTCTTTACAAAACACTTGACACAGTTCACACACTTTAATTTGTCTTTTGATGCAGTTTGTATTTACTGACGTGTACTTTCTCAGACATTGAAGTTAAGTATAGTTTTTATGAGTTTGATCAATCTCAAATATCTTTATGCAGTTCAGGACTTATGAATTACTGTAGCACTCAAAAATTTATCAGTATGTTTCAACAGTCACCCCCCCCCCCTTTCCTTTTTCAAAAATTGGCTGGTTATGTTTTTCAGAGAATACTTGATCTAAGATTTTTTCCTTGCTTTAAACTAAATGAATCAGAATTATGTTTGAATGTTTATTTTAAAGTGTTTCATGTTTTTTCAGTTGGTCTAGATGCAGCTGGAAAGACAACAATCCTGTACAAGTTAAAACTTGGCGAAATTGTGACAACTATTCCAACAATAGGTGAGGCACTGTGCTCATTAGATACAAGACTTTGTTTGTTCATTTTACATTCCAATAATATTTTGCTTCCAGAAAACTTAATGCTTTCTTTTTTAGATGTGTATTAAAGATATTACCTGAAGTGGAACGGTTTTTAATCTAATATTACTGAGCAAAAAAATGAAATGACGTCTTGCAACAAAAAGGAAACACCATTTGTAGCATATGATTTTAATGGTAACATGTTGCAAGTTTTTGAATATCATTCAAAAACTTAAAGCATGTTGCTGGAATGAAGACTGTGTTAGAATAAGATTCTTCTTGCACACAGTGTTACTGGTACATGAATTTATTGTTTTGCACAGTAATGATGCAGAAAGCATTGTCCCCTGTACTGCAACACCACCGAATTAAGCTATATATGTATATGCATGGGGGCCTTATTTTAAAAGCTTTATATTTAATCAAACGCATCAACTAATGCTGATACCAGCTTAATGGGTTCCATCATGGGGATTTTTTTTTAATTAATTTAAAAATGTTTTTAAACCTGTACTAAATTAGTGCAAAAATTACAAATAAAATGACTGTGTATAAAAAGTTAAATTCTCCCAGGGGTTATGAAGAAGAGAAAAGAGGAATTGCTTTAAGGAAAATTAAGAACTTGATCTATCTGTAAGTCACTTGCATTTTTTCTGCACTGATATCTTCAATTACCAAGTAAATACATTTGGATTAAAAAATATATTTAAGAATAAATGACATTTGTTTATTAGCAGTTATGTAGCTACTACATAACTTTGAAACTAATGTCATCGATGAATCGAGGGCAGACATTTTGATTGATCAGTGAAAATAATACCAGTATGAGCGGTTCATCTTTCCACTTGCCTGTTTCATATTGTTTTGAGGGCTGTGAAATTTTCTCAGCTCCTCATAGGGTGCATTCCATTTATTGATCATATTCTGGAATAAGGAAAAAAGTCTTCTTGGGCCTTCCTCTCTCCAGTGTCTTTATGTGTAGAACATGTACATATATTATGTTTGACCCAAACTGATTGTCACTGGGGATTGTGTAAAAGAGACATAAACCCATTTGTCAACTACCTATTTTCTTTTCTTCTCAGGTTTTAATGTAGAAACTGTAGAATACAAGAATATCTGTTTCACTGTCTGGGATGTTGGAGGCCAAGACAAAATCCGTCCTCTTTGGAGACATTACTTCACTAATACAGATGTAAGTTAATACTTTAAATATTGCACTGTTGCTACAGACTGTATTTATTATGATTTAGTGTTGAGATTCAAGCCACACATTCTGAGTAACAGTTTTGAATGTAATTTTTTGAATGGTCTCTTAATCTTGGTCATTGCTCAAAGTGTTTCTAAATGTAATGACTTATCATCAACTACTGTGATTTGTTTGCATTTGCTTATGTTTTTGTTGGTAAGCCAAATAGGTAATCATAATGATGGGAAATACATGTACTATAATTATACTGATTATTATTATTATTAATATTATTATTATCTTATTTATTGTTATTGTCATTTTTAATGATAGTGTATGTTAGCATGCAACAATGTCTAGCAAAATGTAACACCTCGACAACTAAAAATGATGAATAAAAATAGATATACAACATGTATAGTATACCATTAAATAATTCTTCATTATATTGGTATGTGGACACTGTCTTCTAAGTCCTAATGTATTTTGTATCTCTGGGTACATAACTGTGAGATCCCTTCAGTTGACATACTTCCTGAAACCCAACAAAGCTGTTTTTTTTCTTTATAGGGATTAATATATGTTGTTGACAGCAATGACAAAGAAAGAGTAAGCGAGGCCAAAGATGAACTTGATAAAATGGTAAGCTTTATAAAATTATGTCAGCTTTTGATTATTTTGATTAATCCCAACCCCCCCCCCCCCACCCCCCCTCAAATCACCACAATCACCACCACCACCCTTCACAGAAAGTGTTGCTGTTGTAGGATTGCTACGTGTAGTGCCAACACATTACATAGTTGTGGCAGTACAATCTTGTCTAATTCAATAGTTTGAAGTTGTTTTCTTAACCTACAGTGTACATTATTGTGATCTTGGAAAGTACTTTTCCATAATTCATGAACCTTATTATTTGTAATTTAAGCTTCAAGAAGAAGAACTGCAAAATGCACATGTGTTGGTATTTGCCAACAAGCAGGATCTCCCTAATGCAATGTCGGTAGCAGAAATTTCAGAAAAACTTGGGTTGTCAAATATTAGAAGTAGAAAGGTAAGTTGTGTACATGTAGTTACATCAGCAAGAATGAGCTACAGAATTATATTATACTGTGATGTCATTTTAGCATGCTTATTACATGTAGTAGGAAAGTTGTACGTTGTACTAAGTTGTACCGTGATCCTTCATAATAACGTGTATGTACTGTTATTTGTCTATACTCTATGAACTGCATTATAATAATTATGTGTGCTTCTCTCTGTCTCTCTTTAACGCACATTATATACATGTATATATATATATATATATATATAAACATGTGTGTGTATATATATATACTCAACAGAGTGTGTGTGTTGTAGTTTGAACCAGTATAATATTTCTTAAACAACATGTACTAGCCCAAAGACTTAAAAGCAAGAGGTTATGGACAAGCAGTGTACTGTATGTGTTCGGCTCTTTTGCAGGCTCCTTACAAATATTTAGTAACTAATCATATTTCTTTGTTTCTTGTAGTGGTTTGCACAGGCAGCATGTGCCACACAAGGGACTGGCCTGTATGAAGGACTTGACTGGCTATCAAATGAACTGTCAAAGTGATTGGTCAACTGTACACAGATCTGCTGAATTCTATTGTAGCCATATGGCTCCTAATATTGTTAGTGGTATATACAGTGTTCTGACAATGGTTTGCATCAGGAAAAAAAACTTACATGTATGGAATTTAATACAGAGAAGAAGATGTAAATACCTTTGCCCCTTTTAAGCTTGTAGATCACAGGCTATGATTTTTTAGTTCTGTATACATGTACCTTATCATTTTTGACAAAGTACATAAAATGACTTGTTAGTTGCCATGGGAATGTGTTAAGAATTTAAAAAGTTTATTTTGTAGTTTTGAGAGAACTAGTCAGGGAAAACGGGTTGAAAATGCAACCCCAGTGCAACGAGATGAAGAAACTGCATTGGGCCACACCAGATCTATTTCTTGTTTGACAGGTTTTTCAGGTCAATATTAAGGTCCAGAGGCAGTTAAAGAAGAAAAGATTTTCATGAACACAAAAGACAAAGTACTTGTTTTATTTTCTTAAATGGACATGATCTGCAGGAAGTACATGTACCATGACTATAGTATATCAAATAAAGGTTTAATCACAAAATTCAAATAGAAATTTCATCCATTTGAATAAAAAAATACATGATTGTTTCACTTTTTCTTTTGTTGCAAAACCTTTTCATTTTGCTGCTGGGTTTGTATGACAAGACATAACATTGGTGTGGCCTTAGATATTGTTTGCAATATACAGGAGCTTTTCAAGACAATTTCATAAGGTTCACGTCACAGTAAGCCAGTACGTGGCTGTATCTTTGCATGAACCAAAATATTGATAAAGAATCTGCTTATACAATACATGTGTATGTGTTTAGCTAATTAGTTTGCTCCAGTTTTGCGTGTATTGTTTTGGACTTAGTGTAACGGTATTGTATGTATACATACAGTATGTAAAGCCTTCTGTTGGACTTTATTTTTCTACTATTAAGTTGGAGAATAAAAGAATGAACATGTGCAGCGAATCTGGAAAACACCCACTGTCGAGAAGTACATATTGTTCTGTTGACAGTTATTTCAAAAAGGTTGAGAAGCACAAAGCACAAGACCAGATTGCGTGCCAGCACTGATCATTGATTGCTATATGATGAGTCAACACGTTTTGATTGCCAAAATGTTATATGACTCTAACATAAAATTAATGCAAATGTCAGTATTTTTTATAATTCTCGCAATATCTTTGGGTCTTGGCAATACACTTGGCCCCTTTTTAAACTGGTCAACCTTTTTTAACAACAGTTGAATACGAGGAGTGATTAGATGTTGTGTGAACTCAAATATTTGCTGTCGAATATTTCTTGGAAATCAGAAGTATGAAAAAGAGCCTAGTTTCTGTTTAGTGGACAAAATGTTTTCACGTGTCCAAAACATGCACGTACAGTATACATAACGACTTTTTTATTTAATAAGAACCAGTAAAATTTCTCCCAGGCTCAATGTTCTTATTTTTTTCAACAATTTGAGGCTCAAATGTGCTTATTTTGTTTTTAACTGCAATATCTTCTTTAATGATTGAAAATCGACTTTAAAAGCCTTCCGGTGTTTAATTGTGCCTAGTTTTTAGTTCAAGAACGTGAGTATATGTACTATATCAAGTTAAAATGCGAAGATGTTCCTGTTTGCTTTTTCATAATAAATGCTGCATACAACCGCATACAGTAAATGCAGTTCTTACAGTTGGAGTATATTTGTATTAAATAATGGGTAACGAAATTTATTTAATGTGCGATGCTCTGTGTGATGACTGCCGCTTGCCACGCTCATTTTGCTATTTTTTCTTTTTAGGCTCATTTTGCTATTTTTTTCTTTTCTTAGTTATTTTTTAAATTTTCATTTCAGCCTCAATTTGTTCTTAATTTGTTCTTATTTTTTCAGGCGATTTGAGCCTCACTGTTCTTATTAAGTTTGTTCTTATTAAAAAAAAGTGTATGCCCTTGATTGCGTATATGCACCATTTGTGATGCTTCATTTGAAACTTTTCCACCAAGGTAGAACTCCTACTGAACGCTGCTGTATCGTGACACGAATTGTGTCTTTCAGTCCAAATGGAAGTAAGACATCTGGTTATTAAAATGATGATAATCCTATTTTTTGAAAAAAAAACTTTGAAATAGGATAATAAAAATAAGCAGTTTACAGCCGTGTTAAGGTTCGTAATGCGCCTGTAATTTGTATCTGGTATTTGACTTGTGGGTGCTGCCAAAACTGGCAGTAAAGAATAAAAGATGTTTAAAATTTGCAAAACCGTGTGCTATGTTCCTATATGTGGAAGCACGCAGGAAGGGAAGAGTTCGCAAGCATAAAGGACGTGTTTAGACGCCAGTGTGTAAGTACGCAGTGCTTTTCCCGCCATTTTTGTGTAGATCACGCGTTCTTGCC
>JAOBYE010721856.1:0-10480 GCA_025403585.1 Parazoanthus swiftii
AGAACTGTTTTTGGTGACTTTAGTCACCAAAAACAGTTCTTCTGAGAACTACTCTCACCCGGACAATCACACCATACGAAACACTATTTTTACATTCAAAGAAAAATCTTCATTCAAAAATCAGGTAAGAAAATTTATCACTTCTGTTGGAACTAAAAGGTAATAAGTACAGAAAATGAACCTGTACCCCTTACTTAAGTTCAGACACAATACAGCTGCTGTCAATAACCTGCGACAAGTTGATGCTTTTTACATCAGCTCCCTCCCCCACCCAAGTCTTGATCATTCCTCTATAGTTATTTTCATACCAAGTCTACCAACCTACCAGCTGAGGATATCTCTTACAAGAGATATAGATTTTGATATTTCTGAAATAATTTGGGTATTAATTCTTGAAAAAACTGTGATGATGTGCCATATGGCATTATCAAAATATTTTGTACCCCTGAAAATAAGTATACATGTACACTGGGCCTCAAAATGGGTAACTAGGGTTACACAAAATGCGCTGAGCACCCCCACAAAAGGGATTAAGGAGTTACCCCTACTCCACCATCACTCCCAGAGGATTATGACAGAATGCATAGTATTATGTACACATAGATGTCAAGTCTCCAGCTTATAGCTGGAGGCTCCAGCTTTGGGATGCAATCTCCAGCTTTCCAGCCGAGCAAGCAAAATCTTCAGCAGAACTGGAAATCCTCCTGGTTAACAACTTTTAAATTTAATATCAAATTAAGATTGTTCCACAAACAGAAACCAAAAATATCAGAAAAATGTGTAACTAAATAACCTCAGAAATTATGCAGGAAAAGGTGATCTCAGGGAATTCAATATTTCTTTTAAAAAATTTCTTGGGGGAGGGTATGTCTCTGGTCCCCAAACCCTCTTGCTTGCACAACTCCTTGCACCTGTGGTGCTTGCTCAGAGAAATCTCCAGCCAGCCCATCACTGAAACTTAGCTTCTCTGTGTACTTATAACATAAGCCAAGGTAGGGGACAGTGTAGCTGTTAAAAAAAGTCACCCCAAATCTTCATTTAGGCCTTTGTTGCACCAACATCTTGGCTATCAGACTTGTCCCCAGCCTCGCTCAAGCACCAAGTCCCTTTAATAATAATTATTATTATTATTGTTATCATTATTATATTATTATTATTATTATTTATTACTATTGATAATATTATCATTATTATTATTATTATTAATCATAATTGCAAGTTATTCTGCATTTCAAAAAAAGACAGTTTCTAATTATAAATTGAAAGTAAAATTTCCAATTTTCCAAACAATAAGCCACTATTTTGCTGAAAGGTTTTTACTAACCAACAAAAAATATTTTGGTAAGTGTAAGAAATTGTTTTTGCTTTAAAAAGGAAGCTTTCATCCTATGAATTATCCAGAAAGCCAGCCACAATATCAAGATGATAACAGAGACTGCTGCAGCAACTCAATGGAAAGCTGATTTGTGGACAAAACTATACACTCGAGTGAAGTAACAAATTTGGTAAACCCACAGCCTTTTCTGGCTTTAAAAGAAAGATCTCAACTTATGAACAAGTTCAAGCCAACCTGGTTTAAAATGTGATTTACAGTAACATGTAAATCTAACCTTTATCTGTTTGATCCAGTTCACTACAGCTGTCTCAAGCACATGAATAACAGCTGGTCGTCTGTTGCTGTATGCAGCAGCTTCTGATAAAACTTCAATGGATGGCAGAGGAAGTACCACTTGGTCCTAAATTTACAACGAAAACATGATAATTAATGTAACTACATGTAGACACCTTAAACTATAAGCACAATTGTTGTACGTTGTCAGAGTACATGTACTTCAGCTGAACAGTATTACCTTGAACCCTGAGAGGTGTCCATTGTAGCAGAAAAATGACACGGAAGGAATTCAATGACGCTGTAGAAAGTGTCTGAGATGTGTCTGAGTACCCAATCTGTCTTTTGTGCTGTTTTCATTCATTAACAGCATAAATTATTTCCTATACACTGGGCTTTACCAAGCATGTTATGGGAATGCAAACAAAGGCAATAAACCATCAAGGAAAATAGAATTATATAATAATTTAAATAATTATGTGATTAAATTAGGGATAATATGAATCAGGGCTATCAGAAGCAATTTCAAGTTGTGGGATCCATTTTTTGTTACAGGGAGGATCAGAGAAGATGAAGAACTAAAAACATGTACACTGTAAGATAAATATTTCATACATGCCAAAAGATGGATGGGCCCAAACCTACACACCAAGCCCCCTCCTCTGTTACTACGGTCCTGCATATTTACAATCACAATTACCTTGACAGAACCTTCTGTTACTTGTATATGTGCAACAAGTCTGTGCAACAGATCCATCAGTTTGTCAGCACTCACACTGCCACCCATCTCAATACTCAACAATGGTAAGTACACTTCTTTCGCTAAGGCATTCACATGCTCCAGAGGCTTGTAAGAGCAGTCACAGAAAGCTACTTCATCAGCAATGTTTTCTCGAGTCACTTTTCCAGATCCCATTACTTTCAGAAAATACATAGCCTTCTCATGAATTGCTTTCGGTGGAGAAAGGCAAGCCTCAAGTGTTGGTCCTCCTGTAGCTGTATAGCTTTGTCTTGAGAAAATGTAAAGTTGCTGCACCTCCTCATTGTTGCAAAACTCAAACATAGCAAACCTGGTAAAATTTATATAAAAAAATTAAAGGTGAATGATCATCAGCAGCTACATGAACATGTGGTTCATGTTGGGTTAAGTTCCACCTTGCTCCAAAATGAACTGACTGAATATGCCAAAACTAATGAGATATGACACTGGCAGATACTTAATCTTCTCCTCAGCCAAAAAACCCACTACATTGATCCAAAAAAAATACAACATTAGTACTGTTGATGGCATTAATTTTTTACTTCATCAAAAAATGCATTTGTGCCATGTACTAAACACGTACACATGAATGTCAAAAAGGTAAATGCATACTCATATTGCCAAATGACAGGAAAACAATTCAGGAACAGTTCTTGCATCTCAGATTAAAGGGTACTAGCTGTTCCTGGCACTCCCAATTCCTCTCTCTTGATATCCCAAGATCTTGGCTCCTCCTTAAGGATCTCTGTAGTCCCTAATGACCTTGTGACTGCCCACATGCATGATCCCTATGACTCCCCTCAATCCCATGATTTTCAATGATTAATATTCCTGTGACTCCTCTTGATTTCCCATGATCACTTTAATTCCTTAAGGTGTCTCGATATGGTTTTCATGTATTAAGTGCGCATGCAGATACCTAGTGATCTGAGTGTAAAAACCTTTAAATTGTTACCTTTATACTGTTTGAAAGCAACTAAGCGTAATAAGGGGGTGTTCAATTGTACTTAGCATCGCTTTATAAACGTTGTTTAGCTGAGATCGCAGATTAACACATGCTTCAAAAATACCAATTTTCCCCAATTTTTTGTATGTTTTGCGATTTTCTCCGAACTCTTTCGGTGAAACTTGCTGAATTTTTTTACAGCACTTATGTTTGTCATGCTAACTCAACAAAAACAAGAACATGGAATTCTTAACGCTGGAATTCCTGCTATATGAGAATATGTGTTTTTTGTACATAAAAATATATTCAGCATGCAGTTTTCAACAAAAAAAACGACTTACAAGCAGATGGGCAATCACTTTGAGCCTGCAAATTTTTTTAAAAATTCACCGAAGGGAACACGTCAGAAACGTCCTATTAAAAAGTATTTCTTTATGTAATCAAAATGCAGACTCGACAAGATCGACAAGTGCACATGTGCTGAGTCCAGACCCTGGTTGCTCAAAGGCTGGTTAATTCTTAACCAATGGTTAAATCACCTAACCATGCAGTGGTTAAAATTTAACCGAGAGTTATTTTTGGTTGCTTGAAAGCCAGTTAGTGCTAACCATGGGTTAGTTTTCTTCTTACCGTTGGTTAAATTTAACCAACCTTGCGAGGTCAGTTAAATCGCCAACTCGACATTAAAGTCAAAAATGGCGGCTGATTTCCATTTCCTTAGTGGTGGGAAGAGTCTATGAAGCCGGATTGAGTAGTTCAGGTTCAGTACAGAGTGCATACAGTTGATAACAAACCCGCCGAAAGGTTTTTTGCATGTACACTAATAAATTTTCAGCTTGTAAATAAAAGGAAAACTGAGACGGGTGTCTCACGGTAGTTTTGTAAATCAAATTTTTTCAGTGCATGGACTTGTTGTAAAAGTTGCGATTGTTTCCCAATGAAGAAATTGGCCAATTCTTGCACTATGAATATAAATACAGTTAATGGCTGTTGAGAATCAAAATTCGATCGTTTTTGTAAAAAAACCGGCTAATCCTAACTTCAGTTCAAACAAAACAACAACTAACATAAACCAACGTCAAACACTCAGCAGTCAAGAACAAAACCAGAAACAAACTCAACTCTGAAAGCAGCTCTTCTATATCCATCTTACAATCATTTTTAACTTTGCTGGTCATGGTTGTGATCAAAATAACAGCATTGGTGAAGTTCTTTTCGTAACTAATATCGCAACATGCAACAAAGACTAAACTGATTTGAAAATGTTCAATGGAGACGGTCGTCACAAAACTCCCGCCAAAGATCAAAAGAGCGGGAAACCGAGTGGCATGCAGCTGCGATGCTCGCCAATTTTTGCCGCCTTTTTCACGAAGTTTCAAAATGTCTTGTCGAGCGCGCGGAAAAAAACTTGCAAAACAACTTGTTAAACTTGTTTTGGAATATGGTAAAAGTTTGGGTTATTTAACCATTGGTTAGCTAATTATAACCAGTGGTTAGTTTCAACTTAACCAGCCTTTGAACAACGGTACTGTATTTTAACCCATGGTTAGTTAACCAACAGTTAGCCAATTTAACCAGCCGTTAGCAGCTAACCATTGGTTAATTTAACCAGCTTTCGAGCAACTGGGGCCAGTTCGCTACATGTATTTTAAAATGGTTGCGCACACGTGCCACATGCGGTAATAAAACCATGCATATTGTAGCACAACAAGATGATTCCTGCATGTGATTTACTTCCATCTCTGCAATTTCTAATGATCCCTGTAGTTACCAATGATCCCTACAAGTGCTTCTAAATGATCTCTGTAGTTCCTAATTATTCAATGGCTCCTAATAATGGTTGTTTCCTAATGATGGCTATGGTTCCTAATGATCCCTGTGATTCCTTATGATTCTGGTGGTTCCTAGTGATCCCTGTAGTAACTAATGATCCCTGTGGAAAATAGTGACACTTCATATATTTAACAAGTTTAATTCCCAGTTCTAAATGTATACAATAATCAAAATAAAACAATTCGGGTTTAACCTGCAGTCCTCTGAAGTGAACAAATGTTTGAGTTCCTCTGCTCTTGGTTTCAAAGAGGATGTCACTCTGATCTCAATCCATCTCAGACGTTCGTCCAGCTCCATTGCAAGTGTGATGTCAAAGGCAACAATTTCACTATTTCTTCATCTCATCTTAGCTTGTATCAGCTCCAAACAATCATTATTAATTGGTAACTAAAAGTTAAAAACAAATCAAACAATAATAACAATATTTAACAATATTACATTTTTGTTAAGCCTAAAAATAAGATATTTACAAATTAGGATCTAACACTGTGGATAATAATTAACATACCACTGTTGTATCACTGACATGTTCCCATCATACCACAATCAACATGAATGTGGCAAACAATTTGCAATTAATTTTTACTATTGAGCTCTGATTGAGCTCTGCCACATGCACATTTGTTTGAAGAATTTAGTTTTTGTACTCATTTGAAGGGTTACAGTTGTATATTTTTGTGTATTTATATATATCTCAATAATACCTATTTTTCTCCATTTTCTGATCAAAACCATAAGCTAAGCTAAATCCTTTCCCAAGCCAAGTGGCTCATAAGGCCGGCACTTATTTCCAGTTTCCATAGTGTTAAGCAGATGAGAGTCTGACTCCTCCTGGACAGGACACTAATCCATCGCAGGTTAGCCATCACAAGTCGAGTAAAGTGCCTTGCTCAAGGTCACAACACAGTGGTCAGGCCGGGATTCGAACTCACAACCTTTATGTTACAAGTCGGACATGCTAACCACTCGACCACTGCACCGCAGACAAAAGCATACTAATTTCAAATGTAATACTCCTCTCCAAGACTAAATTAGCTCTAAAGTTATTTCAGGTGCATTAAAGCTGCTGTAGCTAAATAACTATTAACTACTAAATTGTTACACAGCTATACATGAAATTTAAAAATAAGTACTTCAACTTTGCATTGATAGGATGCACAAAACGTTTACACACCTGTCTATTTTTGACCATCCTTTTTTCTTTAGGGACTGTAATAAGTATAGATCTATAAGGGGGTGATGAAAGAAAATGGTCTGTAGAAGAAAACAATTTGGTGCCCCTCTAATAATCCTAGGAAACTTTCATACCCCCAAATCTTGTCCCAGTAAACAGGTCCTCTATATTTTTTCTTCCTCTGTTTTCAAGTTTTAATCTGAGCTTGATTCACAATCATAAAGACTAGTGTAAGTATCATCCAATACCATGTCACCTGCTGTTATCAAATGAAAAGCTGCTGTTGGTGCCACTATCATCTTGAGGGACCACAGTGGTTCCAGCATCACTGAATTTAGAACTTAGAATAAAACTATACTCTAATTTATATTAACTCTAATATTGAAAGGGCTTCTCATCTTTCCTTAGACTTAGAGAATGAAACATGTTGGTTAAGTGATTTAACCACTGGTTAAGAGTTAACCATCCTTTGAGCAACCTTGGTCAGACCTTTTTATCATTGAACAATGCATTCCAACCAAAATTTTTATACTTTCTGTCCCTTTCATACTGCATTTATAACTGTCCTTTCTCTGCTGTCTTATTTCTGTTGAGCTTAAAGCACCTTAAAGTTTTTGATCTTTTCATCAGTTTTCAAAAACTTTGTTCCATTTGAATTAATTTTTTGCTTGTTTCTGCAACTTAAAGGATTTGTTAAACTGTGGATTTTATTTTCCATGCCCCTTCTCAATATGGTTTCTTGGTTGTATCCCTCCAAAACTACTAAAAACTGTACCCCCCCTTAATTTCCCTTCACACCCCCATCCCCCTTGTAGATACTTTCTGACCAGCCTAAAGTTTTTTACTTGTAACTTTTCAAAAAAAAAATTATATTGAATAACCCCAATGTCGGAGTCCTTAGATTGGCCGTTTAAACAAAATCTGTTTTAAGATCAAATGCCCCATGACTTGTTATAAACATCGATGGCTTCATTACGATCAGTCGAGTCAGCTTGAACTCGGTATTTTTTCGAAATGATTCTCTGACCTGCAGAAATAAATGTCGTAAACACCACTTTTCATTTTACTACACTTACCTGTCACTTTTGAACTATAAACAGCTAGTATACCTGTATTTAAGTACCCAATTATAAAATGTTTATTATAATTTTTATGTGCTATTTTTGACAAACTGATAACAAAACAAATTATCCAATGTGCTCAAATTAAAGGGGACGTCAGAACTTTCAAAGTTCTTTGAGATACAAAAACATTTTGACCACAATGCTACGTAAACTATGAAATAAATTATACTATAAATGCTAAATGCTCAAAATTGAATAGCCACTGAAAAGGTTGTGCATGCAGAACAACACAGAACAGCGTTACAACGCCGTATAGCGAGTATAGTATAGGTTCTATAACCCACCAAGTACTGTACACATCCAACATCGTTTTCGACTTGCATTCGTTTTAAATTACAGGAGCAGTGAAATTAATCAATTATACACCCACCTCAAAACACTGCAAAAGACGACCAATCTTCAATTGTTGTTATTTTCTGGTTTATGTGTGTAGCAACCAAAACTGCAAGAAGTCAAAATCGTACCGCCATTTTGTTTGAATGTGTTGCTAGACGCCAGGTCACGTGAAGAGTTGGTTAAAAAAAATTTCGCTGGGGGCAGGGTAGAGAAAGGCTAAAGGTGCAGTGGGGTACGGTGGGTAGCAACATGTGACAAGGCCCAGAAAGCATGCAAGATGGCCGACGTCCTACAAAAAGGAAAAGAGTTAACTGTACCACGTCAAAATGCAGCCGTTATGATTATTGGAGACGAAATTCTTAAAGGTCATACGAAAGATACGAACTCTTATTTTCTCCTACAAAGACTGTGGGCTCTTGGAGTTAAAGCTGAGCGAGTTTCTGTAATTCCTGATGAAGTTGACTCTATTGCAAACGAAATCCGAAATTTCTCTGAAAGCTATTCCTTCGTAATTACTACGGGAGGTATTGGCCCAACGCATGACGATGTAACAGTTGAAGGAGTTGCCAAGGCGTTTGGAGAAAACCTTGTTCTCAACGAGGAGCTAATGGCAGTTATCTCTCGAGCGTACAAGTGCAAGAAAGATGATATGAATGCAGCTCAAATGAAGATGGCTTACTTGCCTACTTCTGCACAGCTGGTTTATGGGATTGACGAAGTCACACAAAAGAAATCAACTTTCCCAGTTGTTTCTGTCCATAACGTTTACATTTTTCCGGGAATACCGCAGTTTCTTGAGCGGGACTTCAGCATGATTGAGCACGTGTTTCCATCTGTGGAAAGGCGCTTTCATTTGGCTAATATCTTCTTAGCTGGTGATGAATCGCTCTTTGCTGCGGCATTGAGTGAAGCAAATGAAAGGTTCAAAGAAACAGTTCACCTTGGGAGCTACCCAGATGTCTTTAATGAAGCATTTCAAGTGAGACTGGCATTAGAATCGGAATATCCAGACAAACTAAGTGAAGCTTTTTTGTACTTGCTGAAAAGATTGCCAGAGGAATGTGTTGTTAGGAGCGAGGGAACTACCAAGAGCGTTCTGGAAATGGATGGAAATGGTAAGGAACCAACACAAATGGTAAAACACGGGTCAAACAAGCTTAAGACATCTATAACAGTTTGATGACCAGATTTGGGTAAGAATTTTGTTCAACTCTCATTAATGCACACAAGCAAAAAGGATGAGAGTTGACAAGATTTTTACAGGTTCAAAGTTGATGAGTGCACACTAAGGTTGTTGAGAGTACAGTCATTGATCTAATGCAGAAAAAAAACTATCAATTCTTAGTTCTTGCAAGAAAAAAGACGGTTACAGCAGATTTTATGCAGCAAAACATAGGCAGTGAATATATGTATCTTGAAGCAAAATTTCAACCTTCAGGCATTTTTACTTTTTGAGCTGAGCAGAATTTTAGTTTTGATCTAAATCAATCGAATCGAGCTAAATTGATCGATTCCAGGAAAAAAAATTATGGCTTTAGTTTCATACCTTCAGCAAGCACCAGCACCAAAATATTGGAAATCAGCAAATGAAATAGTGTATTTAAAACAACTTAATTCCTGGTTTGTCAAAATAAGTTGCTTTTCTTCAAGAATCAAATGATTTTGTTGCTTCTTCGAAACCATGTTTTTCGAAGTTGCCAATACTCCAGCGATTCAGTTGAAAATTCATACTAGTGCTCAGCAGTTGAAATGCAACTCCCTGCTTTCCTCCTGTCCTTGAATGACAATTAAAGCAAATCTTCTCAGTTCTGTGTATTCTTTCCTTGTTGAGTTAAACTTAAAATCCTTTCTTCAGTTTGTCTTGTTTGTTTTACTTCAAGCACAAACAAAAGAACCTGTCGATAAACATGACTTGCTTAATTGTCTTCTCTGACTTGCTGACTAAAGCAAGTGAAGGCTCTGCCAAGTGCCTCTGCTTTTGTCTTTTTTCTGATGGATCACTCCTATGTTCCTCTGGATATGCATGTGCTGTTGGCATTTGATGTGCACAACTTGGTCTGCTAGCTGCCCCCCATTTTCATCACACATGCCACAAGGTCATTTCAGTCATTCTGCACAACGTCATTGCCCAAACAAAGTGATAAAATGACCTCACTCTTCTCACAGAGTTGTAGGTATTAAACAAAAGCCTTGTTCATGATGAACCTGGAACACAATGACTTTCAATCCTTGTTATTTAAATGCCTCTGAATAATTTTGTAGTTGACTGTCCACATCTTCAACTTCCAACAGCTCACCTGCATTCCACAACTTTCAGGATAACTTAAGTTTCAATTATTAATGAAGCCAAACCTAACACAACAGAAGTTGAGGGAAATACTGACCAGTTACTAAGAAGGCTAAGATGCACAAATTCATGGCTGAAGTAATTTAACTAGCTCCAGCTGTAGAGTGGTAGCTGAGAAGTTGTTGATGTTTTGGTTTTTTCCATAACAGTGCAATTGAGGATGATTATGAAGCTTAGTGTTATAACTAAGTTTTAATCAACACTTTAAGTTCACTGTAGTTAAACCAAAATAAGAAAACAAACATTTTTGCAGTTCCTTGCTTTCATCATATTATACCGTAGTTGACCGAGTAAGCGCCCACCCCCCGCGTGCAATAATTCAGGCGAAAGTTTGGGGGTGGGCGCTTACTC
>JAOBYE010721888.1:0-10479 GCA_025403585.1 Parazoanthus swiftii
GATAGATAGATAGATAGATAGATAGATAGATAGATAGATAGATAGATAGATAGATAGATAGATAGATAGATAGGAAGGAAGCATCTTTTCATTTTAATGTGCTTAGCAAAACCAGTTTTACAAAAGATTATGTTCCGTAACATTAACTAGCACAATTGTCGAGTATTTCAAAGAGAAAAGTCATATCATCACCAAAATGGATTGCAAGCATTCTTCCTTCCGCTGATCCAACTGAAAGCGCATTAATTCCGTTTGATTATTTATTTATTGTTTTTGCTACCGGTTGGAGTACCCAAGAACTCTTTAAAAGAAGGAATCGCAAAAGTTGAAATTGTTTTTAAATACATATAGTTTACCTGAGTATCCACTATATTCCCCCTTCCTCTCGTTGATTTTCTTCCAGTCTCCAACTGTTATCACGTTCTCCTCATTTCTAAAGCGCCAGTTCAACAACTCCACTCGCACAAACATCCCCACCACGCACAGATAGAGAACGACTGTGGAACATGATGGACAGTTTGACGAGAAACTTTTACGCTCGTTCAGTTTCCCGTTTGTCATCTTTTTCTTACTGCCGGACGCTTTGAAGAGACGAAATTTAAAGAAGAAACTGATACGTAGGTCATACAAGGGTCAAAGATGTTTCGATATTGTTAATCGAGAACTAGAAAACAAAGTAAACAAGCTCTATATTTGGCAGTGTCTTTTTGGTCTGTTAGATATCTTATCACCAAGGAGACGGAAGATGGGTCAGATGAAACTGCCAAAGTTTTGTCGCCTACTTCGCAGACAGATCTAAAATTAACATAATAGTAAATAAGTACGTAATGGCTTAATACAATTTTTACGGAAACAAAATGATAGTAAAAAGTTTCCGATAAAGCAGTGTCCGCCTTTAAAATAAAATAAGAATGTATATTAGAATTTTTTTTGTTTCATGTTGCTACAGCAAAAAATAAGTGAGTCGTTACTTACTATTATTGCGTTGATTCTGATATTTATTTGAACAAGTGCTCTGTTTTAATCTTTTATTAGTTTCATAGACATTCAGTACTACAAACGTTTAAAACATTTTTCAGTCCTTATTTTTTAAAAAAGTAGATGACTCGTAAAAACCAAACGATAACATTAATTTAGGCGACTTTCCATTCCAAGCGAAAATGTAAAATACTTGTTAACCTTGTGACCGTTACACCAGACAGGTGTAGGACATAATTCACGTGCATAGCCTGATATCAACGGGTTCAGTTCCTAACTTAACGTTAAATTTCTTGAATATCAACTATTAGCTTTCTTTGAAATTTAATTTTTCTGTTTATTTTTTTAATGTGACAATCTCTCCTTGGTTTCCGAGCGTTACAGCGTTACAGCGTTCATTCTGGGTGCAGCTGAAGTAGATTTTGCCGGAGTTAGTCTAAATCTCAGTCTAAATTAAATAGGCTTCCTTCTGGCAAGACCTTGCATATAGTCGACTGAGTTTCTATAAGAAGAGCAGAAGTAATATGATTAAACACTCTAGTTCGCAGTTTATGCAAGTGCATGGTATATGATACACTTGAAAGTCATAATCTCAGTATAAACCTCTCTAATGTTATGCTGTACCATAACACTTCAACTTGCCCAGCGTGTGATATCCTTTATTCGAACCTCCAGTATCACCAAACCTGAGTTGTGACACTGGAAGGGTTGTTTTGTCCGTCAACAGACCGCTGTCTTCTCGCCAGGTGTAGTCATTACTGTCAAAATTGCACCTTTTACCACTTGAAGCGCACGAGTTAGTAAGTCCGCACGCGCATTTTCCACTTCCTGGAGTGGCTCCACCCCAGTACATCATCTTCTGCCCGTCCCTTGATACCCACCAGCCATAAGGGCTAACAAAGTTTAACAGCACTGAATGATAACATTCGTATTTGATAAACTGCTCACAATTCTGTGACACTTCCATCAAACTCGCGAGTTGTGCTTTACTGACTCCGTTGTACCTTACGTCACGTGAGTAGGACCCAGGACTGCGATATCCGTAAACAAATGTTCTTGCCTCGCTATCATGACTGATTATGGTTACTCCCACTCCTCCCCGGTCAGTCATGTCACAGAACACGGAGAAGGCAGACTCACCACCGGTTCCGTCCGGATCGATTTTGTACGACTGGCTGGTAGTGACGCCGGCTCTTCGTAACTCTCCACAGGTTCGAGCACAGCGCACCTGAAGAGCTGTATTCGTAGCAATGGTCGAAAACATGTTTCTAGCAGTGCACAAATACGTCCCTGAATCAGACACTGAGGAAACCTTTATAACCAGCGAGCCATTCCCTAGCACCTGGTGTCCTAGCGGTAACTGTCCGTGTGCCTTTCTCCAAGAAATGGTTGGTTTTATGGAACCACTTTGGGCCTGGCAATGGAGTGTTACGGTTTCACCGATTAAATTCTTGGTAGTATCTGGTAGCTTTTTGATGAACTTCAGTCGTGGAACAACCACCAGAACAGTGCTGGTTGTCACCCAGCTAATAACATTACGCGCAGAGCATATGTAAGTCCCACTATCGGACAAGGTGATGTTAGATAATTTCAACTTTTTTTGGGTAAGTACAAATCTCCCGGAGGGTAGGTGCGTAAATAATTTGGTCCAGGATATGGTTGGTTTGGGTGATCCCCAAGCATTGCAAGTAAGAACAGCGTCCTTCCCTTCCTCTACAATCAGCTGAGACAGCGGCCTTGTGTTTCGAACTGGAACTAGTTAAAAAAAAGCGAGGTGTTAAAACATCCTTACTGATTTGGGGAGACCAACTATAACTTTCATTTTTACAATTCAGGTGATTGTTTATGATACTACAAGTAACCAGACTTTCTTAACCTGAATCTTTTTTTAAAAAAAACGCATATCCTACCTGTGTTGGTTTTCTTAGAAAATAGTTCGATGTTCATTCAAAGATCTTTTGTTTGCTTGCTCGTTACGACATTAATTGTCAAAAGTAAATATTAACTACACTGTAGGCTTCATGCTCTGCCAGTGCCGTTAATGTGTTACCTTGTACAAACAGTTCAACTTGAGTGTCAACGCTCCCTAGAATGTTTTTTGCTGTGCACTGATATGTTCCGCTATCATTGTACTCAGCGGCTAGCAGTGTGAGCCTTCCTTTGGAATCCACTCTGGTATTATGTGGCGCTAGTGATCCATTCACTTTCGTCCAGGTCACTTCTGGTTTAGGATTACCCTGCGCTCCACAGAAAAACGTCGCCGTGCTGCTTTGATTGACAGTCAGTGAAAGTGGGGAAGCGACTACTGTTGGAAATGAGATTGACTCTCCACGTTCTCCCCTGGGTCCTGCCGGTCCTACAGGACCGGGGGGACCTGGTTCCCCTCGATGTCCATCTTTCCCAGGTACACCTTGCGGCCCTCGCATTCCCGTCTTACCCTTTTTTCCAGGTGGTCCAGGGATCCCTTGTGATCCCCTATTACCACTCAAGCCCCTCCGGCCTTTTCTCCCCCGTGGCCCCCCGAGGACCGGGTGGTCCCCGTATGATGCAGAACTTGTGAGACGAAGAACACCAGTAATCTGAAGAAAGACGCTTTATGTGCTTGGCAAACTCCTTTTCAACCAACACACTGATGTTCTGGTTGTCTGTCGACAAACTTCTTTTTGGGCGACTAACCACTGCATCTAGAGAAAATATATGTTGGTTTTTACAGAAACAGTTATTACATTAAGTTGCTAGAGACATGCTAAACCAGGTTTGTCTTATCTGAAGAAGTTTTCTGAAAACTCTTATTGAAAATCTCGAATTGTTTACGAGATATTGTTTTTTTTATATTGCGCAAATCTCAGCCTGTGACGTCACATGAGGTACTTGGTTCTCAATGCCATATTTGCCCTTGCAGTCTACAACCGGTTCAGAGATATAACTATTTCATTCAGTTGTTTGAATATAGCGAAGGTCTTTACTGTGCAAAACCGGTGTGAACAAAACTGATGAAGTTTCACTGCACCAATTCCAAACAGTTCCTAAAACAGGGAGGTTTTGGATGTATTTCGGATTATTCGGATATTGAAGTTTTATGCCTAAGTCATAAATCAACCAACAGTTTTGGCCCAAGCCAGTTCATCAGTATGTAAATTATCCTTAAATTATCCACACAAAATAAGTTGTTTGGTAATGAGAACAAAACAATTGATCGTACACAGCAATCTATCTACGATGACTTAAAGTTTGGAATACAATTGAGAAATCTATTAAATCTGTCAACCTCGAACAATATAAAACGAAGATTAAAGAAGAAATCATAAAGAATTACTAGGAATGTATAAGAATATGTATACATTTTTTTTCGTTATTTTTTTTGTCTCTACTGATTCTGGTTTCCGGATATTTTCTGCTGTAAAACCAGTTTTTTCTCTTTTACTGTGTGTGATAAGTGTTGTAATTTCGTAAACCTCCGACTCGCCCAATCATTAATTATTCTTAAGTAGCTACTCCCTGACTAGTTTAGCTTTTTAGTTATTTCAGGGAGCCAGTGCCCTTTCTTTTATTATTACGTTTTTTGTATTGGAGGGTACTAAATAAAGTTGTTGTTGTAAAAAGAAAAGATAAAAAACAAAATTCTCCCAACCTGTTTACAAGAAAACTATAGAGACAGTTGAGGAGAATTCGGCAATACGCCATATGGTGTGTTTCGTGCTGAAAGGGTCGATTTGTGCTAGATGTATAAATATTCGTCCCACAACACTCAGCTTCATTTGACTGTGTTCGGTATGAAATAAAGGTTATAGTATAGCAATAACAAGAAAAAAATGTAATAAATATACTTATAACATTAGCTCACGGAGCTTTAAATTGTAAATGAGTCGATTAAACAGTTAGCGCATAAACGTGTAACTTAGATCACAAAAACGCCAAGCTTCAGTAATCGGCTGGCTGGAGATTTTTCCGAGCGAGCGCCACAGGCGTAAGGAGTTGTTCGAAGAGTACCGGTCCAGGGACCAGGGACATTTCCTCACTCCCCCCGGGGAACTTTTTAAAATCATGATTGAGTTTCCTGAGATCCTTTTTTCCTGCATTCTGAGGTCATTTAGTTAAACATTTTACTAAAGTTTTCAGCTTCCGGTTGCAGAACAATCATAACTTGATATTAATTAGTTTTTGAAATTGTTAACCATTTTTTCTTTCAAGTAGGGGATTTTGGAGGGTTTCCAGTCCCGGAGATTGAGTTCCAAAGCTAACGTTTTCAGCCGAAAGCTGGAAACTTGGCGTCATTCGAGTCAGTGAGCATAATCAAAAATTACATGAAGTAAAATAAAAATATACAAAATTCTTGTCCGACCTTTTTCATAAAAGGAAGCGGGCGGTTCTTACTATTTACTACTTTTACTATTTCTTATTTTTTGTGGATAGAGTCCATAGCTCATTAAAAATCTCTATAGAAGGTCCAGAAACAAATACAGTCTAATACAGTCCTTCCCCCTTATAACAACATAGAATTTTAAAAAAACTTGTTAGCATAAAAACATAAATTTAGATCTACCCCCTTTATATTACATGTAAGAACCTATTTGGGACGGGCTGCACGTACAAAGGACATACATTAAAGGTACCTTACAAGGTTGAGTTACTATCTTATCAAAAAGTGTTTGGAAAAAAAAGTATATATATGCATATGAAACACATTATCAGGAAAATGGTGTAGGGAGGCCATGCCTGGGAACCCCCTTCTTCTTTTGCTTCTGTAGATGTAAATGGGTTCATTTTACTAATTGACGGTCAGACACAGTTTCAAGCTACAAAGTTGCACTTGTTTCACGTTATTGCAGGGTGGGTGTTTGTGCAGTTGCCTTAATTGCCCTCGGCTGACGTCCGAACACCATAGTAATATTGATAATGACTACGTGATCACCTAAAGCCTTAGAATATATTTTGCCTACTAGCTACGTCAATCGAGGTATTACAGGCAAGGGAAATAGTAGAGCTAAATGTAGTTACTCAGAGCGCAGCAGAAAGTGTAACCAATTGTTAGTTTTTAAAACAGTTACAAAAGTTAGTAAATCAATGTCAACCTTAACTTATCAGGCAACTAAACAGTAAAGTAGTTAAAATTCAAGTTTGGTCAACGTCATTAAGAGAGACTCTTTTGTCAGGTTAATACAAGTGTGCGCAGTAGGAGAGACAACTATTCTGGCGTGTCAAGTTTAGAGCTTTTTAAGAGTTGAGTTGTGTTCATAATAATAGTCGTTATCCCCGTATATATAATTGTGTGCTTATGTTAACGTTGGATCAGGGGTATCCTTGTGGAGGGTTCATGAGCTAGTGGGAAAACCCAATATGCAAGGAATGGTTTCAGAGTCTTGTTAAAACTAAGCAGTGCTCAAAGGCAGCCCTTTGGAGGCCTTTAGACGGAGCACGTTATCAAGGAGAGGTGTAAAGAGGCAACGCCCAGGCTTTGTGAGGGGAACCCCCCTTTTTGTTGATTCTTTAGAGATATATATAACTGTACATTTGGACTGATAATGAGAACTGAAATATCTTCTGAATGGGTTATGATCACATACAACACTGTGCAAAGGCCAGGCCGGTTTTGGAATTGGTATCATTTCTTTCTTAAGAAAATAAGAACCTGTTTAAGAACCTAAATAGCCTAAAACTCAACTAAACACAATTTATATAAGAACCTGTTTAGGCTAACTTGGAAAAACCTTGGTTTTCATAAGCGGGTAGGAACTGTATACAAACTTTTGCTGCACATAAAAGTACACCAACTGATAGTTAGTGTTTCTATATTAGTTCAGACGATGGGTACAATCGAAGTGAGCGATAAATTTTTCCAGTGACAAAACGCAGTATCGGTTTGTTACAGAGGTTTATATTAAAGTAGCAAATAAAAAATTAAAAAGCGGCTGTCAAAAACAAAATGGGGAACGGGGGGGGGGGAGGACGAGAAACTACTCATTTTTTTTTTACTTTGCCTTATTACCTTCTTTTTGTTCCATAACGTCCTCGTAAAGAACGACGGTGTCGATCGATACTAAACCAGTCGATCTTAAATGGGATAAAGGTTGAACTTACCATGCGCTTTATTCAAGTTTATTGTTGAATTTAGCTCGAGGCATGCTAAGATCGACGTTTAACCAGGGTCTAACTTGTTTTGATCCAAATAACAGTCTTCGCAGTCTATTTCTATGACGTATACTACAGTGTATAGTCATTTGTTGGTTCTAAAATGCCTTTGTTTAAATTCACAAACGCTTTTTAAAAACAAAGTAACAGTCTCAGTCTCACTCACAGGATATGCTTGTAGAAAGATTTGGCAACCTCACCTTCTTTTAAAATTTGTGAACGTGCACAGAACGTGCATAGATAGTTTCTTAATCCTGTGTTGCGCAATAACACAATACAATTATTTTGTTATATATTTCTAAAAACAAAACTATCACCCAAACAGAAAGTATTTGAGGTAATTTTTTCATTTCGGTTGTGATTTCCAACAGAAGGCTTTGCACCAGCACGTTAATTTCTGTTTGAGTATTCTTTCCCATTGTTTTCGATTAAAGGACCCAAGAGCACTATAAAAAACCCGCAGACGTTATAATTTATTTTTTATGTATCGTTTTACCTGAATATCTATTTCCATTCTTCCTCTCGTGAATTTCTTCCTCATCTCCAAGTCCAACTGTTCTTATGTTCTCTTCATTTCTCAAACGACAGCTCAACATCTCTACCCGTAAAAATATCCCCACCACGCACAGATAGAGAAAGACTGTGGAACATGATGGACGGTTTGACGTGAAACATTTCCCCTCGATTAGTTTCTCGTTTGCCATCATTGTCCACTGTCAGACGCTTAAACTACGAATACGTGATAAAAGTCGATTTTCAGGGACGACACTGATACGTGGGTCATTCAAGGGTCAAAGTTGTTCCGGTATTGTTGATCAAGAACTAGAAAACAAAGTAAACAAGCTCTTTGTTTGGCAATGTTTTTTTTGGTATACATCCCCAAGGAGGCGGAAGATGGTTCAGATGAAACTGCAGAAAGTTTTGTAGCCGGCGTCGCAGACAGATCTAAAATTAACATAATAGTTAATAAGTACGTAACGGCTTGATACATTTTTTACGGTAACAAAATGATAGTAAAAAAGTTCCGATAAAGCAGTGCCCGCCATTAAGTAAAAAAATGTACATCAGAAACGTTTCTTGTTTCATGTTGTTACCGCAAAAAATAAGTTGAGTCGTTACTTACTATTATTGCGGTGATTCTGTTATTTATTTGAACAAGTGCTCTGTTTCAATCTTTTATTAGTTTCTTACTGAGACATTCAGTAGTACAAACGTTTTAAACGTTTTTCAGTCCTTGTTTCTAAAAAAAATAGATGACTCGTAAAAACCAAACGATAACATTATTTTAGGCAATTTTCCATTCCAAGCGAAAATGTAAAATACTTGCTTACCTTGTGACCGTTACACCAAGCAGGTGAAGGACACAATTCACGTGCATAGATATCAACTGGTTCGGCTCTTGACTTAACGTTAAATCTCTTGAATATCAAGTATTACCTTTCTTTGAAATGTAACTTTTCTATTTTTTTTTTAATGTGACAATGGGTCCATCAGGCCATTAAATAATGGAACCAGTGTGGGTTTCTCTTGCGTTTCCGCAGCGTTACAGAAAAAAAGTGTTTCGGTTTTGCTGTTATCTAAATACTCACTCTGAGTGCAGCTGAAGTAGATTTTGATAGAGTCAGTCTAAATCTCAGTCTAAATTAAATACTTTAGGCTTGCTTCTGGCAAGACCTTGCACATAGTCGACTGAGGTTCATTAAGAAGGGTAGAAGTAATATGGTTAAATCCTCTAGTTCGCAGTTTATATGATATGAGATCCACTTGAAAGTCATAATCTCAGTATAAACCTCTCTAATGTTATGCTATACCATGACACTTCAACTTGCCCAGCGTGTGATACCCTTTCTCCGAAGAAGTAGTATCACCAAACCTGAGTTGTGACACCGGAAGGGTTGTTTTGTCCGTCAACAGACCACTGTCTTCTCGCCAGGTGCTGTCATTACTGTCACAATTGCACCTTTTACCATTTGAAGTGCACGAGTTGGTAAGTCCGCATGCGCATTTTCCACTTCCTGGAGTGGCTCCGCCCCAGTACATCATCTTCTGCCCGTCCCTTGATACCCACCAGCCATAAGGGCTACCACCATACAATAACACTGATTCGTAACATTCGTATTTGATAAACTGCTCACAATTCTGTGATACTCCCATCAAACTCGCGAGTTGTGCTTTACTGACTCCGTTGTACCTTACGTCACGTGAGTAGGTACCAGGATTTTCATATCCGTTAACCAGTGTTCTAGCCTCGCTATCATGACTGATTATGGTTACTCCCACTCCTCCCCGGTCAGTCATGTCACAGAACACGGAGAAGGCAGACTCACCCCCTGTTCCGTCCGGATCGATTTTGTACGTTTGGTTGGTAGTGAAACCAGCTTTTCGTAACACGCTACATGTTCGACCATAGCTAACGACCAGAGATGTATTCATAGCAATGGTCGACAACATGTTTCTAGCAGCGCACACATATGTCCCTGAATCAGACATCGAGGAAACCTTTATAACCAGCGAGCCATTCCCTAGCACCTGGTGTCCTTGCGGTAAATGTCCGTGTGCCTTTCTCCAAGAAATAGTTGGTTTTATGGAACCACTACGGGCCTGACAATGGAGTGTTACGTTTTCACCGACCAAAGCCTTGGTAGCGTCTGGTGGCCTTTCAGTGAACTTCAGTCGTGGCGGAACAACCGTCAGAACAATGCTAGCTTTCTCCCGGTTAAGAATATTACGCGCAGAGCATACGTAAGTCCCACTATCGGACAAGGTAGTGTTAGATAGTTTCAACCTGTTTCCGATGAGAGCAAACCTCCCGGAGGGCAAATATCCCAGTGTTTTAGTCCAGGATATGGTTGGTAAAGGTGATCCCCAAGCCTCGCAAATGAGAAACGCGTCATTCCCTTCCTTTACAATCAGCTGAGGTGGCGGTTTTGTGATTCGAACTGGAACTAGTTGGGAAAAAAGGGGGGTGTTAAACATCCTTTACTGATCTGAGGAGACCTACTGTAACATTAACTTTTACATTTTGAAATGTTTGTTTATGGCAGCAATCGGTAAAGAAACGTGTTGAACATCCTTACGGGTTGTTACAGACATATTAAAACACCGATCTTCATATTTAAAGAAATCTTTTTAATTATACTGCATGAGCATGCATGGCAGTTGGAATATCAACGTTATTGCAGTGAATTATAATTTTATATTATTAATATAAAAATAAATAATGTTATAAGTTTTTTTTGAACGCTTTATATATGCTTACAAAAGGTAAGAGAAATTTCATTTAGTATTACAACGGTGGGGTTAGGTTATTGAAACTCGAAGGAAAAAGTTTAAGTCGCCCCCCCCCCCTGCGAGCAGTTCACACGTTTGGGA
>JAOBYE010721899.1:0-10477 GCA_025403585.1 Parazoanthus swiftii
CGCGGTAAAATAGGGTTAACTTGGAAACCCTCTGGTTGAAGTTCAAGCTCAAGACCTGTCCGAATCGCATGAAAGTGTTTGTTGTTTGCACCCCGAGTTTGCGCCCAGTTCCCAACCTGGAAGCGAGGCCTCGGTTCATTGAAGTGGTGCATGTACAAATAAGACCATGGTGACAGCTCTTTTACCCGAGTTTTCCGAAGAAGACCTTGCAAGTTTAATTTGAAAAAAAAACCCTGTTATCTGAAACAAAAAGGTGAATGATAAACTGATAATCAAACTCGGTTAGGGTTATGGTGATTTTGTCAGTATCTCGCAAATCAATCATTTGCCACTGCCTTTGGCATCGGCAAGTAATCTATTGCTCGCCACTGACAAATCACGATATTTTGCCCAGTCTTGTCCAATAATTGTTAATTATCGGTCTAAGGGCCATCTTACCGCAAGTTTTTATTTTGATATTGAAAAAAATAGTATTGTCCAAAGTTTTAACTTGCATATATATATTTATATAAAATAATAAAAGGGTTAACATACTCGGGCTTTGTTGGAGTTTCTGCTAACGGGGGGAAGGGAGTGGGAGCGCCCGCGGCCCGTAGGTCGTAAACAATCAGAAAGAGAAAGAAGACTTTGAACGATACGTTTTTTAGAGAAGTTTGAACTTGGCACGGCACTTTTGCCTCCCGTGTGGGATAGGATTAACCTTCACTAATAACAGCCAAACGATTGTTTTCAACCGGACTACAGGTTCTGAAAGTTTCAGTTTAACTGATTCAAAGTTTCTGGTTTAAAGGGGGGTTTCAAGGCTACGCGCATGACGTGAAGTAGGAATGTTAATAATGCTTGTCTATCAGAACAGTGATCTTGTCGGTGTAAAGAACTATCGAAGTTTTGTTTTTATCTGCGAAGTTTTGACTCGGATCTCGTTTCCATGAGAACTCCGTTGATCTACGATTGACTTGTTTTCAGCCGATACCGTTTCTGATCGCTACTGTTATTGATACATTGTAGGATATACTTTGTTAGTGTCAGAACAGTGCATGTACTTAGAAAGGTTGACCATGCAAGACCGAAAGATTTCAGTGCACAAGCAACTGTCGCTGTAGGATAAAGAAAATCCAGAGCAAGTCTAGTAAATAAAGATTTATGCTGCCATTTTTCTTCACACAATTCTCAATCGTTTATTTAAACCACTTTAAAGCACTGACCTGCGACTATATTTCCCTTTTACGTCTTCACCCAATATCTGTTCCAATGGCAATGATTTCAGGATTCACGGCTTGTTGAATAGATCACATATATACAGACGAACATTGAGGAAATATAGCGGCACAATACGCGCCGAGTCGCTTGCAAACGAACCCGCGGCTTTCATCCTCCTCAAAGTGGCATGGTTATCTTTTCTTAGGTAAACAGTTTGTTTTCCTTTCTTCCAACTGAGTGTTCAATTGCGAGGTTGTTTTTTTCGGCCGAGCGCTTCATCGCCGAAGTCCGCCATGTAGAAATGGCCAAACAGACAGGGTAGTTCGGCTCATTACTACACTTTTCCGACTGCATCGACGAAAATAAAAGAAAAGACACTGTTTTAAGATCCTGGAAAGTTTAAGCGCCAAGAAACAAAGGATGGCTTTGATAAAATATGATTTTCAAACTAAAACTCGCAAATCTTCGAAACACGATTTCGGAACAATCAAGATTTCGCTCACTCGGACCCAGACTCTCTTGCTTTGATAAACCACCTTTGAGTTGGAAAAAAAATTTGAAAAGGGGGATGGGGTTGATCTTACTTTTTCCTTTCGCCGTTCGAGAATCAACTAAGTTGCCGTTCTGTAAAAAAAAGATAATAAATTGTTAAAAGCTCAAAAACCAAACAAACGAAATAATGCAGTTCATAATACAACACAATACAGTACAATACAATACAATAAGTTTTATAATGTTTTATAAGAAAATAAAAAAAGGAAAATAAAACTGCATATATGGTACAAGCTAACTGTAGTAGCCAAAAGATAGACGGAGACAGTTAGCTGATTTATGTTTGTTGCAAAAAATAGGTTAAGAGAAAATTATGTAAGCATGAGTAAAGAAAATAAAAAGCGCAAATACAAATGAGGGCGTTACGGTATCTTACAAAATTATAAAACGGTAACAGATACTTGAAAGTATTGTATAAAAATGTGGCAATGTCAATACATAAGAAGGTAAACTAAATATTATACAATTGCAATTGTTTAGAAGGTAGAAGAACAAATAAGTAAAAATTGTGCCAGTTAGCATCGGGCTTAGTTTATGATTCTAGCAAATTACTTTTCAATTTCGTATTTAATTTGTCTTTTCCAAGTTGTTTTGTTGGCTGGTCCGTTGAATTCCATGCTTTTGCACCGATAAACCTTCTGTTGAATTTTCCAAAACTAGTTTTATTCGTGGAAGTGCAAAATTTGATTTTTATGCAAATCTCGTATTATAACTATGTTTCTGTTGACACTGAGAGAGAACTTATCGAATGTACAAGAATGCACAAGGCAAACTCCCTGAATAATAATCACACATGAAGATTGTGTTAATTTAGGTAGCCTAGATCGTGAAGTTTAAGTATGTTTAGTTGATAAAGAGTAGGGTTAGGTGTTCAAAATGACTAGAAAGATTTTTTAAATAGATGACTTTTTCTGAAGAACAAACAATGCGTTTAAGGAGGAATTGTACGTGTATCTCCAAGGTACTAAACCTCATCCCCATTTCGGATTTTTCTTTATGCCTCGTTTGCATATTGACTAAGATTGTCATTCGGTCAATTTACCTAACCTTCGTCTACGTACACATTTATGGACGAAAAAATGAGAAAGTTTTTCAGTGGAAAAGTTTGGGAGTTGGGTGGATGCAAATTGTACATGGCATGTTTTATAGCCTTTCACGTTTTAACTACAAGCTACTATAATTAGATGTGCCGTCTTATTAGCAATAAACGGACTGGGTAGAGGCTTTCATTCGGATGTTAGCTAAAAAGAACGAGTGAGCTGAACAAGCGTTACAAAATAATAGATTCTTGTTACAGAATACAGCAAATTCACGTGGGAATGCAAGCAGTTGGCCACCTCTCCATTGTCCTCTTCAGAACGGAACAGAACGCGAAAAGCTACGTTTTATGGTTTTCTTGAAAACGTGAACAACAAAGCTTAAATCACTTCAATCTTTGTGCGGCCTCAAACTTACGTTTCTAACTTTAGAAGGCGTATATTCGAAAAGTATTCAGAAAACGCCAGGACCTTCTGATTGACGGAAAGATGCTCTACTCACTGAGCTACAGAGAGCAACAAGATAAGTCAGAATTCTGAGGTACTATGTTCGATTCCCGTCAGTGAATCGATCAGTCTAGCTTGAGTAACGCATTTGAATTCCATTTTTCAAATAAGTTAGATAACTTACAACCACCTTATCCTTACGCTTATAGTTATTTATTTATTTATTTATTTATTTATTTATTTTCTTCTTCTTCTTCTTCTTCTTCTTTCATATTCTTCTTCTACATTGTTCCCTTTTCTTACTTCTTTGTCTTCTGTTTGTCTTTGTTTTGATAATAAAAAGGAATGGTATCAAAAATAACAATATATAATTATTGTTATATATTGCTATTTTTATCATTATTTATAGTTTTGTATTATTTTTTTTTTACGACAACAGCTTTGCTGTTTCATATTCAGACATTTTTGAAGACCAAGTGCAACTGTACGAACATGAACTTGTGTGGGAGCGGGATGAAAGGAATGCAGCAGAATGGCAAATGTTACAAGTTCAAAACGCACTCAAGGACGCGTTCGCTGCCGAGAGAGTTACATTTGAAAATTTGAGAATAGCAGCGCAAAAGGTGATCAAAAATGAACGGGAGCTTAGGAGAACAGCAGAACAAGAGCTAGAAAGATTCAGAGTAGCAACGCTAGAGCAGATAAACTTTCAACGGGGATTTAGGAGAACAGCAGAAGAACAGCTCGAAAGGGAAAAACAGTTGAGAGTAACCGCTGAACAGCAGATCATTAATGAAAGGGATCTCAGGAGAACAGCGGAAGAACGGCTCGAAAGGGAACAACAATTGAGAGTAACCGCTGAACAGCAGATCATTAATGAAAGGGATCTCAAGAGAAAAGCGGAGCAACGGGTTGATGAACTACAAAGCTTACTGGAAGGAGCTCAAAATGAAAGGACAAACATGCAGCAGGTAACTGATAGAAACGTAACAATCACATTCCCTGACATCGGAATCTTGTATCTAAACCTTGGAACGTATACTTTCAAAAACATATTCACCTCTTTTATTCAATAGATATGCCAAGCGTTTATTAAACAGGAATAAAACTAACATATTGATCTGGGGATATTTAAAGCAGTAAAGCAGAAGTCACGGAATATAAACGCTGCCACCTTCTAAATACATTGTGCCGAGTATCTATAAATTATCTGATGGTATTTTACATTGTAACTGCCATTCTGTACAGCCGACAGAATACTACTATGGACCAAATTTAGGAACCGGTAAATCTCCCCTTTATCCATAAAGATACTGCACTGGTCAACAATAACCCTCGAACGTCCAACGGCTAGTTTTTTCCGAGCTGAGCCACGGAGCTTTCATAGGTACCACTTGTCATTGCAACGCCGTTTTGGACATCATGTTTGGTCAAGTTTTAACTTGACCAAAATACTTTTCTCAATATTGTCACGAAATGTATTACACAAATGCTAGTTCTTAGTCTTGAAGTCAACTGTGCGTTTTTTTTGGAATATGATTAACATTCCAGTGGTTTTGACGTCACGAGTGTTGCAAAATACCTTTCAAAGAAATCCAACTGATGACGGCCGTGTGTTTTGCACCCATCTTGTGATAGAGTTGTATTTGAAAATGTTGTCATAAGAACAAGAAAGAATTGAGTGACGTAAATGGCATTTGATGCAAGAAAATTGAGTGAAATATGAATGTTACACTTTGTGAGCTAAATTTGAACGTTTCCTGATAAAATATACTTCCTGTTCTAATCAAAAGAGGAGTTTGATTATAAACTGATCACATTAGTTTTTTGTTTCTCCAAATCGGAAACGTGTGTAAGTTATTCTGCTTTTTATCAGCAAATTGTGCAAAAACGTGGTATTGTTGACATCGCATGTCGATTAAACTATGTCAAATCAATTATCTTATGAACTTCCAGTTGCGTGCCAAACTTTGTTTAAATGTGTTAGCTAATTTAGGACTTAGATGTCACGACATCTCTCTGACCCCAGTTTTGCCTGTTGAAAATCTACTAAGGAAACCACTGCTTCTTCCTGTTCCTCCTTGAGTTCTGCCAAGGTAACTTTTATTTCGCGTGCAGTTTCTCCAACTATAGTTTTCACAGTACTGGCCTCAAACGCCGCCATATTGGTTTTATATTTTGATAGATATCTTTGACTCTTTTATGTCACTTTCACATGCTAATGACAACCAGTCACAATTAGCCAATCAAAACCCTGCGTTCGTGTGCGAACAAAAGATTCACGGAAACCCTAGCCGTTCTTTCCCGCTCTTCTTCCCTGTCCCTTCTCCTGCACCCCTGCCTTTGAACCTCGCACTACAGGAATCCCGGAACCCTAAAACAAACATTTTCGAATGAACCCACAGGAGAGCCCGCTAGTAGGCTAGGTCAAAAATTGCTTGGAAACTAATGTCACAGAAGGAGCTAACATATCCCATAAACGACAGCGTAGCGAATCAGCTAATGTGTCAATCTTAACACTTTTTTAAATCTTTATCTAGCAACTACAACAGGCCGAAGCGATTTCTGCTGAGCGTCAGAGAAACGTACTAGCATCACAACAAGAAATCCGATCCTTGCGTGCAAGAATGGACGACAATCTTGACTGGATTCTACGCAGGGAAGATATTCGTCTTACTGGCCGGGAGCTTGGCAAAGGAGGCTGGGCCACTGTCACAGAAGGACGGTTCAGAGGTTGTGCTGTTGCTGTTAAAGAAATATTCGAAGTTATTTACCAAGGACACAATCAATCACTGTTCCGTCGTGAGATGACCATAGCATCACAGTGTCGACACCCGTGTCTACTTCAGGTTATCTATTAAAAATTAGGACATCGCTTTGTATGACTAAGACATGAAATTGTAATAGCTGGAAATATTAATAGCCCCGGGCTTTTTGTAGGTTCCTGGGCCGGGGCATAGGAGGAATTTGCCCGAGACCCGTAACTCTAAGGTTAATGTTGATATGTTGAAATGAAAATTGGTGGCCAAGCAGAGAACGCAATCCAATTTATCTTATGTAGCTTAGTTGACGTGTGACTACACGTCACCATGACGTCATGATTGTTAAAATTTTAGGCTTTTACAAAACCTTACTGATCAGATTTTAAAAAGCAGCACAAAAACCCTCCGATTTTGACATGAACTACATATTTCAGTTTGGCAAAGCTTGTTTGTTTCAGGCGAATTTTAGTGTTCAAACCTTACGTTAGCTAATAGTTTTTCATTCAAATTCGTTGCATTAAATGCCCTAAATGTCACTCGATCCTTCTGTACTTTGGCATCGTTTTCAAGTACAGATTTACCAGGAAACGATTCCAAATTTGCCACACTGCAACACACAAGGCACCGTCTTAGATATGCACAGCACCTATGACGTCACAAATCATGTGGAAATTATTTTTGTTGTCACAAAAAGTCATAACTTACTTCAAGATTATGAATTAGCACATATTTTAAATATTTCGTTAATATTTGGAGAAGAAAATTAAAAGAGTAAAATTTTACCAAATATGGCTTTGAAAACGGAGTTTCCATGGCAGCAAGAGAATCTTGTTCTCTAATATATGTCGAGAAAAGTCAAACGATTTTATGGTTAGAACTTGGATATCAAGAAATTTATTAAGAAACTGCTTAACTCCTTCTTCTTTTCTCCTAAATCATCGTGCAGTTTTAAGATGGGGTTAGGTACGCCCGACACTGACCACAACAATATTATTAAATGGACACATATGGAAATGGGTTTTTTTGTCACCTGGCAAGTAGCCATAATCAGTGCTGTATTTGATCTGTGTCTTCTTCAGGCTAACCTTGCAGGTGCTCTTGGTGGATTTCATGGTTGGAATGTGGTCACCCACATTGGTCAGCCTCATATCGGTACCAGCTGCGGCAAAAGGCGGTGGCCGTCTGTATGCTCGTGAAGCTCCAATAAGTTGCTTGCCAGTTCCAGCCTGAATTCAAAGACTGTTCTCGGCTTTCTTTGCCTTGGTCTGTGCTTGTCTTGGTGCCCTTCAATAACAAATGCATTGTGGATGACAGGGTCCACTTCATGTAGAAGAACACTAACATACCAGTGGATGGTCTTGTGGCTGCACTAGTAGTACCGAATCATCTGATCGCCTCGGTTGACACCACCCATGAACTTGTTGTAATCTTTCAATAGCGGTGGGCAGGGAATGGAAATGGTACCGCTTGCTACACCAGAATATCTCCTTCTCACTTCTCTAGCAGCCTGTGTGGCCCTGGAGGAGAATTCTGGCTTGTGGATTGTGGACAGGAAATAAACAGGCTTGTTAACAAGCTATGCCACAGCAAGCAAGAAGGGGGGGGGGATATCCCCACTGACATGTTCTCCAGTCGAGCAAAATATAATTTCCTTTGGGAAATGTTTCCTTGTGCCACATGCAAAAATTCCAGAGTCATAGAGCTCTTTATAGATCTCTACACAAGTATAAAAGTTAACTGTGAAGAGCGAATGATGGGACTCTTCAAATCCACTGCAAAGCTGCTTCATCACATTCCTTGCCAACCTCTTTTCGGACTTTCCATCCTCAGCTTTTGCCCCAATGTACAGTTGCTGCCTCCACACATATCATGTGTGCGAATAGGCTAGTTGCTAAATCTTGACAAATTACCGGAAACCAAGTCTGCTGTTCCATGGCACCATTGCCTCATCGATACTGATATCTTCATGGAGGTTATACTCAGACACAAGCTTGCGCATCAGGAGATTAAGAAATGGCCTGATCTTGTAGATCTTGTCATATCCTGGCTGACCTTTGGGCACTGCATTGGCCTCGTCACAAACATGCAGGTACCTCATCATAAAATACCTGTTCCGGGACATGACTGCACTGAAACCAGGTGTTTCAGCCTGCCAGTACTCCTTTAGCCAAAACATTTTGGTTTCAGGCACTGACACAACCCCCATCAAAATTGAAAGGCCCATAAATACCTTTATTCCCTGCAGGAGACATCTTTCCACTCGTCTCCATGGTTAGCCCCCTGTCTCTTTCGCTGGGCACTTAAATTTGTTGTGGTAACAAGAAAATTCCACACTTCATCCGTGAAAAGCAATTCAAAATTGTCAATAGCCTTGAGTTCTTGTCTTCCAAAAGTTTTTGTTGGCCCACTATGTCTTATAAAAGGCCGTAAGTTGTGAGTTTTGAAATTATTTTCCCATACAAACTCACTTGTTGGGGCCCTGTTTCGCCGTTGCTCTTGGTTACGGCGTTGCTGGAGTTGAGATGCCCTCGTGCCTCAGCAGTTTGGCGAGTCGAGGCACTGCCACAAGAGTTTTGTGGTCTGGGTCGGTTGCTGAAACTCTCGTGAGCAATTTTGGCCGCAGTTCGACGCTGGTTCAGCAGTTCTTGTCGCTGATCATACTCTTCTTTCTCTGGTTCGCCAATGTCACTTTCGCTCTTGCTCTCGACGCCATCAGGCAGCATTTGGTCAGCAAGATTGACTTGACTGGATATCCAGCAGGGTTTAGTCTTCACTCATTTCTGAGTCACTGTTGATGTTTGCTTCACCATCGTCTCGAAAACGAGCAGTTCTAGAACCTCATCACGGTCATACATTCGAATTTCGATTCTCTGCTGCTTGCGCCATTTTTAGATGCCCAGCGAAAATGTAAACAAAAAAGTCTGCAAGAATTTCACGTAAAATCTGCCAAAATATGACCAAACTTTTTCGATTTTGCTCTCCACTTTTTGCTTAAAACATATCAACAATACTGAGCCTCGATTATGTTTTATCAAGCGTTTGAGCTTGATAAGGCATTCGTTTAGAGACATCCGGAACTTGTTAAAACATTATATTTTATACACTTTTGAACAGAATCACGTTTTAATTAAAGAATTTTAGTTGTTCTACATGCAGTGGGTTTTGCCTTCTTCGTACAAGATTTATGCTCTTCTACAGTACTTTGACATAAAAAGCAAATTTGGTTTCGTCATTTGGAAAAGTGAGTTGGCCAAAATTTATGTCCAGTGTTTTTGTTTTAATTACAGTTCATAGGAGCAACCTGCGGACATAACGAGAGACCCTTTATTGTAACAGAGCTACTGGGTCGGAGCTTAAGAAGCTTGATAGGAGAAAGAGCTCTAACTAACCAAGAGATCTCTGTCATCGCATTGGATGTTGCTAAGGCGTTAAACTACCTTCACTGTAAACAACCTCATCCAATTATCCACCGTGACGTGAGCAGTGCTAATGTGTTGCTGTGCAAACGAGGTGTCACATGGCGAGCCAAACTGTCAGATTATGGAGCCGCAAATTTTGTGAGCCAGAGTACCTCAGCCAATCCTGGAGCTCCGCCATACTCTGCCCCCGAAATTAGCTCCCGAAACCAGACTCCTAAGGTACATAACCGAGCCAATATATTGTTTACTCTGCCTTGTTCTAAACCAGTACACAAGGTACACAGCTAATGCCAACGTTACAGTTTCGCAGTATCAAATTTAACTGGTATAATACAATTGGCGAATTCTCGCACAATCTATAGCCTGAAGTGAAGGCAGTAGTTTGCCTCGCTTCATGTGGCGATTGTGTAAGCTAATAGTCTACAACTGCCATCCAACACCAACATGGCGTCAATTGACTTTGACTAAGGCTGGCAGAAGCATAAACGGATAGGGGAAGATCGCTTTCCTTGAGGTTTTCAGTGTTATAATTTGCTTTTACCGTTAAATTTTGCCATAGCTATTCTACATGTTCTGTTCTACAAGGTATTAAGCCTTGAAAAAACGAGAGCAACTACTGTGCACTGCGGCGGCCAACTGTTGTCAACAAGTAACACATAGATTTTTAAACAAAATCAAATTTGAAAAACCTGTAAACATGGGCCGTTAATACTGTTTGGAGTCGTATTGACTGAAACGTTATCATTTCGTGAGTACAATTTCTTAAAAAAAGGGGGCAAAACTTGTGAATTTAGCATAACTTGACAAAATTTCGAGTTCTGCCAGGATCATGATGAGCCACTTTAGGGAGAGCAGTGAGCCAAAGCCTCCCTATCCAGTCCAAGCTTTTTTGGGGTCTTTCAGTCCAAAGCGGGGGGGGGAAATTACTGAATGGCCTCTTTTCACGGCAAATTTCCCAACAGAAAAACGCAAAGGAACAAGGCCTTCTCCAGCCTTATATCGAAGATCTTTAATGTGGCTTTCGGTTCCAGGTCAGTTTTTTAACTTGCAGTCAAAAGCG
>JAOBYE010721910.1:0-24992 GCA_025403585.1 Parazoanthus swiftii
TCAAGTGCACTTACGGCCTCTAGTGTGAACCGGCCTAATGTTTACTTGAAAATTATCTTCTAGTACTTGGAAACTGGCATTGCTCACGTCAAGTAAATACATGTAGTGTCTGCAAGTAGTGGTCAGTGCCTTCTAATGAAAATTATAAATAAGTGTAACTTTCTAGTCTTTCTGATATTTAAATTGTAGTTTAAAAAATGCTGTTCTTGGGCTCTTTGGGGGGGGGCCTTACTGCTGACCATTTCCGGTTAGATATTGAATGAGGCACAGGGCTCACATGGTCATCACAAGTCATGAATAAAATTACATTTTCCAGGCTTAGAAAAGTCGTGGAATGGAAAATAACAGTTTGGTCAAGGAAAATTTATGGACTTTCAATTTTTTTCCCTGTCTCATTTTCCTGTTACAAATTAAAATGCTATTTAAACAGTTACCGGAAAAGAATTTAATCTGGCTGACAGAGAAAGGAAAAGGATCTTTGTTAAGTCTTGGAAAATGATGTAAAGACATAGTTAAGTCATGGAGTTTCATACTCCAGTGTCTGTGTAACCTGTGGTGCAAAGTCCAACAAGAAAACCAAGAATTTTGTTTGTAACTAGATGAGAAACTTGTTGTCATGCCAGAGGCTTCTCAGACTCAGACTCAAATTGCTTCAGCTGCCACAAGGATTGCCTGTGCTTGGGAAGTGG
The DNA here is from genome assembly GCA_025403585.1 of Parazoanthus swiftii. NCBI lineage: Eukaryota > Metazoa > Cnidaria > Anthozoa > Zoantharia > Parazoanthidae > Parazoanthus > Parazoanthus swiftii. The sequence goes on from JAOBYE010721910.1 coordinate 690, forward strand.
ACCTTGACCAGATTTCACAGAAGAAAAAGAGGAGAAATCCCAAGCGCCAGGTTTTACAGGAAAGAAAATCTAGAAAGCAGGTGATGGAGCTTGAAAAGGATAAAAGTTTTCATCTGGAGGGAGACAGCTCCACCACAAGTGGTAGTAATACTGTTACTTGGACAAAGGAATCGATCTCTGAAAGGAAAGTGATGGACTTGAGACGATGGTAAGACGCACAGTAATCCTCATAGAGAAGAGACCTTAAGGGGTCTGTTGTTTATGGGACATAGTAGTTACTTCTCGAGACATTTTTAACCTTTGGGGAAGTGATGGTCTTTTTTTTCAATGGGGACATGAGTCTATTTCTGAGGAAATTGTAAGACAGTACTTGATGTTTTGAGAGGGGAGGAATGAATCATTGTTTCACTGAAGGATGATTTAGCAAGTGGTAACAAGATTAGGACCGTTTATACGAGATAAAGTAAGCCGCGGCTTACGTAGTCCGCGGCTTATATAAGACGCGAACTGAACCATTTATACGACTACGGCTTATATAAGACGCGAACTGAACCATTTATACGACTACGGCTCACATAAGACGAGAACTGACCCATTTATACGACTACGGCTTACAAAAAAACGCGAACTGCTCGTATGAATGGTTCACATCTTGAATTAGCATCCAAACATTGATAACTCCATGCATACCGCTGTTTTCTGTTGATTCCCTTGTTGTTGTTATTCGAGCTGGACTGAGACTCGGACGGCTGCCTTCGGCACAGTATTAAAGTGAGCTTTGCTCTTCAGCCGCCATTTTTGAATGCCGTCCAAGTAAAAAGCAACTTGTCTTCAGGAGACTGGAAAACGAAAACAAATCTTGCACATGCGTGTTTCACGTGTTGTGTTTGACGCGAACAACATGTTCAGTCCATTTATACAAGAAGTTTCACGTCCAAGGCAAGATACGACTTAGACAAGAACAGCTCGAAACCCTGGTCCAGGACAAGCCGCGGCTTACACAAGACGCGGCTAACATTAGACGCGAACATGGTTTTCGTGCCATTTATACGAGCAGTTTGTGTCTTGTGTAAGCCGCGTCTATTTTCGCGTATAATATATAGTATATATCATTAAGTTGATTAGAAAAGGGTGAGAGTGATGATCTGCTTAGATGAGGGTGGTAAGGCAGTAACAGTAAGAGAAAAGAGTTGACTGTGGTCCTAAGGGGAGGCTGGTAAGTGATATGTTGTTCCAGCAAATGGTAACAGCACTTAACTGGGATGAAGGAATCCGCCTCTAGTAGGAATGTGGTCTATCTTCCTTTGCTCCTCATCTGGCATCCATCACAAGGATTCTTATAATTCGGTTTCAACTTTGCTAAGGACTTGGCTTGTTCATTCCATTTCTACTTTCAGTTGCCAAGTCAACTAAGATGTCCTTTCCTTAGAACATTGTCTGATGTTTTCATTTCTGAACTTCACGGGCCATCTGATTTGCAGGATGATTCTTAGAGACTTCTGTACATACAAAGGTTCTCATTTTTTCGTGTTCTCCTTAGTAACTTTCTATCACTCTGATAGATCTGAAAGGAGAACAGTTCTATTGTTCAAGTCAAAAATTCTGATTTTGGTCTTAAGTTACAGTATGTTGCATTTCCATAAGGATTTCAAAATTGCAAACATGACTTTGCTTTTGTTTGTGTGAGGGATGACATCTGCATTTGTTCCTCCTTGCAATTGGCTGTCCAGACGATTATATGTGGCTACTGTTTCTGTCTCTTGATCATTAACAATAATTTTATAGTAGGGGAGATAATATGACTTGCCTGTGCTTTGTTTTGCAGGTTCTGTATAAGCAGACCACAGTATAAACGTTCTTGTGGGATGTCGTCACTTGTGTCCTGTTGGAACTATCTCTTTAGCAACCTGGGAGCTGGCAAGTAAGTATCCACCAGAAGATTTGTCCAGTAAAATAGTTTTAACCTTTTTGAAGGCCATAATTATGTCTCGTATGTTTGTGATTTGTTTGACATAAAGCCAAAGACCAATCACTCAAGAAGAGGCGATGACAATCCTTGGTTTTAAACCTCCCTTTGGACAGATCCGATTTGGACCCTTTACTGGAAATGCTACCCTCATGAGGTAAGAAAAACGAGGACTGCTTTGGTACAGATCTACCACCTTGACATAATAAGAAAAATGAGCCCTACCCTTTACCCCCTGGAAAAGATCTTATTTGGTCCCTTTACAGGTCATCCTGCTAAGGTAAGAGAAACAAGGTCTCATTATCTACCCCTTGTTACAGATCCACCACCTTGAAGTGGTAACAAAAATTAGGGGTCATCCTTTACCTATTGCAAAAGATCTGATTTGGTCCCTTCACTGGCAATACAAATCACGCCAACTTTCCCTTGAGATTGCCATTCTGGTGAATAAGAGAAATGAGGCCTTACCCTTAAGCTGATTTGGTCCTTTTACTGGTAACGCCATCCTGATGTATTTTCACCTTTCGTTCTTTGTTTAATTAATGTGAGAACAATTTAGGATCATCGATCTTGTTTTCTCTGGGTTTTTTTTATGAACTGCAACGCATGTAATATCCAGAGCCCGGATGTTTGAAAATTACAGGATTCAAAGGGGTCATAAAAAAGCCTGGAAAGTCATGGAATTTTAACAACTCAAAATCCGGGCCTTGAAAACCTAGAATATCAAAATTGGTCACAAGCATGGGAAAGTCACGGAACTTGGTAAACGAATCCTTGGCTTACATTTAACCCCTTGAGCCCCAAACACGACAAATGGTGTGATGATAAACTCTCCCAACTGAGCTCCACTCTTTCTATATAAGCAGTTTGGGAGAATTTGGCTTTTCAACTTCAACAGCTTATTCTATTTGATCAATTCCTTATTTCTCATTACCTGTTGTATAATTTTGTTTGAGTTTTGTGAGGAGAAGTTAGATGTTGATAAATTGCCTGGGGCTGAAAGGGTTAACCAAGGGTTAGGCAAACTTTAAACTTAAGTTTCTTTATCTAGGAATATGTAAGATACTGTTCAATTTAGTGAAATGGAAAGAGCTAAAACTGATATGTCCATTTTTGTTGTTGAAGATGGTTTAAGCAACTGTGCGAGTATTATGGGGTGCGAGGCAGGGCATATTACTTGTACAAGCCATGTGGAAAAGCGCGAACCGTAGGGCTAACTGGAGATGAGGCTTTGAGATCTCTCAAGAAAGGTTTGAATGATCCGCAGACAGCATTTATCTACCACTGCCACAATCATTACTTCTGTCCTATTGGTTACGATGACACTCCAAAAAAGGCTGTTGATGCTTACAGGTTAGAAAGAGAACCTGTTGATTGTTTTGTTATCTTTTAGCATGCAGTCAGTAACGTGCTTTATTATATGGCTGACTGATTTCGCGTGCTGTGATTGGTTAATTTCAGGTCCGTGAGTAGCCGTAAGGACCTCTCGTTTTGGAGTGGCTGTCATTTACAGCCTCACTTGTTTTAAATAATCAACAAAGCCGTATAATAAACATCTTATTAGCCTCGTTTACTCAGTCCGTACGGCAAGTTATGGGTCTTGCTTTTTCTTTGTTTTCATAAAAGGAAAGAAAAAAAACTCGGTCCATAACTTGCCGTACAGACCTCGCACTCGGCTAATAAAAGGTATTTAAGTTACAGTTTAACTGTGATAAATTATGTTCGTAGTGTTATTCTTTCAAATACGGGTGCTCCCCGTGGGGCTTTACAGCAACCTAATCACTGGAGGAATTTGGTTCGGTGATCGAGGGTCTTGGCCAAACCCCCACCAGCGGTTCACAATGATTTCTGTCTGAGACAATAAGTTGTGCCCTCAGTCAACAGACCATAACACTGGGATTATCCTACTCTTTTGGAAGAGTGCGTGGGATCTTTTAAGTCCGCCGATAGAATTTTAAGAGACTAGACCAACGGCTTAACAATCTTGCCCACGGACGGTGTGGCGAAAGAAGGTCGCCCAAAGTTCAATCCTCTACCAGGCCGGGATTGAACCCGGGACCTCCTGGTTGGCAGTCGGAGATCTCCCAGCCTCGCACACAAATCGCAAAGCACGTAATGGTCTCTAGTTTGTCCTTTACTCTCTGGCTATGATCTGCGAAGATTTCATTGTAGCGTGTGTCTACAGTGTCAATTGAAACAAGTAACAACTGTGTTTTACTAATTGGAAGTGTTTAGTTTGTAAAGATTTCGTTGCCGAGTATTTCTACAGTATATAATATAGCATGTATCACAATTGTTGCTGATCTTGTTTTAGTTACTTAGTGGTTTTGAGAAACCTAGAAATTTACAGCCAACGGAAGTGGCGTGAGCACCATTCTCACAAGATCTTTGTTGTAGTTTTCAAGATTGTGGCGAAGGGTTTGGCAAAACTTCGAGACTTATTTTCCCCTAAGTGCCAAAGGAAAGAAATACCCACGTTATTATCGAAGGCCGACTGAAGGGCGGCTAAGCGAGCGTCAGTTAGCCGGTCTCTGATATTATCGCCCTGTGTTATGAGCGAAGTCTTGCTTCTGGCACCCGGGGTAGACTTGCTTGAGCATTTTAGAAACAGTGGCAAGTCGGTGGGTCTCCACCATACCAAAGTTATTTCTTTCTTTCCAAATGCTAAGATTAAAAATCCACGAAAGACAAAGTAGTTAACACGATGCTCTTTCCAAATAGCGAAGTAATGGATCCAAAGTATGATTTGAATGCAAGTTAGAGCTTTTTCATTTCTTCATCGAGAAGGTAGTGGCTTTAGTTCAAGTTTTTGAACCTGCCGTCTGCAGTTTCAAAATCTGCAACGCGACTCTTGTGGTTGCGGTTCTTTCGTCACTTCCGTTGACTATTGTCTAGAACCCATAGAGTGATATCTCTGATCAGATTACCTGACTTAACTAAACCTCAGGCCTGTTATTCCTTAGGGGAGGACTTGGTGACGATGAAGTTGAAACGTGGATTCTTATTGGAGATACTAGCTGCAAACACCCAAGCATTCACTGCAAACAGTAAGCATCTTCTCCTCCAGACTGACTGTTGTTGTAGGGCGGCTGTTGACTTAAGATGGCTGTTGAGGTAGAATAAAACGAATGGAAATTGAGGTAGGATGGCTTTTGAGGCAGAATGGCTGTTGATGTACGTTAGCTGTTGATATAGGATGACTGTTGAGGTGGGGTGACTGTTAATTTACAGTGACTGTTGTAGGATGGCTGTTAATGTAGGGTGGTTGTTGCTATAGGATGGCTGTTGGGGTAGAATGATTTAAATTGAGGTAGAATGGCTGCTGATGTAGGATGGCTGCTCGATTGGAATAACTGTTGAAGTAGGATTGCTTTTGAGGTTGGAAGACAGGTGATGTAGGATAGCGGTTGTGGGATGGCTGTTAATGTAGGGTGGTTGTTGATATAGGAAGGCTGTCGATGTAGAATGGCCTTTGTAGCATGACTAGCGACGACGTTGATTGGATGCTGATTGTTTTGAGTATCAAACTGGCTCTTCATATTGGGCTGACTGGAAAAGATTGTCCAAATCTCTATCAGGGACACACTATTCTTCCCTTTCCCAAACGTTCCGAGCTTTATCTTTTGCAGGCATAACTCATCCTCCTTACTTCTTCCCTTCCCCCAAACGTTCCGAGCTTTATCTTTTGCAGGTATAACTTACCTTCTTTACTTCTTCTCCCAAAGAGAAAACTCCAAGTCTATTCGTCCCGAAGCATCCTAGACAGGACATTTATATTTCAAGATATCATTTTATAGCTAAGGTTGTCACATGACTTCTTCCATTGCGGGCTATTACCCATTGCAGTCGTGTAGACATTCTTATTCATTTTCATCCAAGGTGGAAGGACATTGACACGGATCTGAACTGTGAAAATCCTTCCCATCTCAACATCCGCCAGCTGCACAAAGGAATACAGCAAAGAAAGACCAAGAGGGTTGGCGGGAACCTTCACTGTATTATGGCCTTCCAGCGAAGCACGTGGCAGGGTTTTAAACTGAAGCTTTCGACAAAAGCAATCACCACGAAACTTCCAATGTCGTCACTCGACGAAGAATGTGACAATGAACAAAGCCAATCTGAAGAAGACGAAGAGAGTGATTCCAGCGTGTGATTGAAAGACAACTTCCCTGACAGACGTCAAATTTTATTTTTCCGGAAGTTGCAGCAAATGCCTACAAAACGTTATATGTTTGTTCTGTTCCACCAAATTTTCAGGAATCCGCGATATCGGGTTTCGGAAATCCGTAGGCTTCCTGGAAACAGAAAGGTGGAGTTGACTATCATCCCTACATTATCACCTCGTAAGTTAAAAAAAACTCGTTGCAGTCCTTGCATGGTACTTATTGTTATTTATTGCTAACTCGAGATGATTAAAAAATGCAGGTTCCGAGTTTGTCTTTCAATGAGTTCATAGAAATGCTTTTGATAACAAAATTGCCTCGAAGGGCTTCTAAGAAAATTCGTTCTTTTTTTCCGTGATGAACAAAAGTAGCTTTTCCGCATATTGCCTAACTCCATTTTATAAAGTGCACAGCCAGCTGGGCTCTGTGAGCGTTAGTGGGTGATAAAAATAGCTGAAGGTGGTTGCTTATAGCAAAGGTTAGTACGCGCTCCATTTGTTTATTTTAATCAGGGGCTTACGAGGGGTCTCGTGGGTTCCGAAACCCTCCCCTTTTTCACCGTTATCTCATTCTGTTCTGTCGATTTTGTAATACACAAGTCACGAATTCACAAGATTCCGTTCGCCACATGCACCATACCGTCTTTTGTTTTCGATTCTCTTAATTCCAACAGAAAGCTCTCTAAATCCTTGACTTCGCCAACCTAAACTTCAATAATGTGGAACCACCCCTTGGACGCCCATTATTTGGTGTTATTAAAGACCCTAGGGCAGTTTACTCACTTAGAACTGAATTTCGCGAGTTTAACTTCCACCCCCACTTGAGATTTTACCGGAGCCTTCTTCGAATACCTGCCCCGATCCTTGGCTTGAACGAATCTTCCCAAGATCTGAACAGTCTTTGACAATATGCAGAGTTCTGAGGAAGAAATTAGCGTTCTTTCCAGCGAGGATGGGCCGCGAGACAGCAACAGTATCATGTTCACAACTATCGTACCGGGAATCAATGACCTACGAGGTGATTGGGAAGTAGCCTTGGAAAGATTAAATGCATCAAAGGGGGTAGCAATTGAACAACTCGTGTCGGGCATGAAAAAAAGAATAGTTTGTCGTCGTTACCCTACGAGGAGAGATCTCTCGGTCTCTGTTCACAGGGTATGTCGTCGTTCTCTCTTCTGTCACAGAATTGAGCTAAGGATATACGCGAGATCCCACGGGCTATACAGCAAGCATCGATGCTGACGGTCTACATTAAAACACTATCAAGTATTGTAAAATCCACGAGTAAGAACCTGCATTTTCCAGGGTTAGCCTAAACAGGTTCTTAAATAAATTGTGGTTAACATACATTTAGGATATCCAGGTTCTTTTTAGGTTATTAATTTCTTGCAAAAAATTATGTCGTTGCAAAGAAGATTTTAGTGATCAGCACCCTTAAATTTGCATACCTAATGTTGTTTATATTTTAGTATGACCATAATAGAGATCTATTCTCACGTGAATTTTCATTTCTTGAGTCAAAGCAACTTTATATACGCGATTGTGCTGTAAAACCATTTCTCTTTAAATAAATATTTTTAAACGATTTTTGAAAATAAGAACTTTTCTCCAAATTTTAGGCAAAAGAGGTTCTTATAAAAAGAGGGTCCAAAGTGCAAATTTTAGCCTAACAGGTTCTTAAATCTTAGGTTCTTACTCGTTGGTTTTTACTGTACAACGAATGATCGATTGAACGGCTGTAACAGACTATATGGTTCTACTGACTCGCAAGCTAAGAAATATTTGTTTATTTGTTGCAATCTCCTTAGTACCCTTCTCTTTGGCACGCTCCTTTTTCTCAAAAAAAAAAAAATATGTTGTAACGAACAAAAGGAAACGGAGTTGTAATATATCTTAAAAACTGTTTTATTTACAGTGTTTATAGAAAGGTATATGTACATACAAAATAGTACTTATAAAATGTTGACAAAAACTTTGGTGCAATTGGGGAGGGGCTAAAGACACTTCTCACTAACACTATGATTTGATTTTTTTTTGGGGGGGGGTGAGGGGTAAAACCCCAAGTCCTCCCCCTGCTCCGCGGTGCCTAAAATCAAGAGCATCTTAGTTGGGAAGATTAACAATTTATAAATCTTAATGATGACCCGATATTGAAAAGTTCGTGTTTAAACTTTTATCAACTTTTGGCCCCATTAGTTCTACCAACACATATCACTTTTAGCGAATATTATGTAAAAACAATGTATTTAAAATAGAACTCTTTGTCAATGCCGTTATCTAAAATATCAGGTAAATATCCATGTTTTCACGCTACCAGCACGTATTTAGTTTGTATTTATAAAATATAATACGTTGTATGGCCTGCGGAACCAGTCCGGGCCCGGTTGGTACGACTATGGCCGAGCAATTTTAGAAACAAAATAGAGGACGTAGTATCCCTGAACATGGCCGGACAAGGAATTTCGTTTTACGTTTAATAAATGGCCGGACCAAATGGAAAATGTTTTCGCCGGCCCTGCGTTGGTGGGTACGATATTTATGACTTCAAAGTTCTCAGTCACCAAAACCAGGACGTTACAGTCGTCTACCAACTAAAACATTGCATTGAAACTGCAGTACAGAAAAACACCTGTCTAAAAACCTACATTATTCATACTATATTACCGCTTGATAACCAATATATATATCTCGTTATCAAAGCAAAAATACGTGGTAAGTTGCTGACATAATTATTTGCAATCACTGCATCAACTAGTCTCGACAACGATAACTTCGCCCATTGCAGTACGCAAGTTACGAGATAAGCAGTGTATCACACAAGGCCAATGTTTTTTCAAAGTAAAATGACATTTTTAAAACGCCCAATTCTTACGTCCATAATCAAAATAATTATATTAAGTCCTCCACGAGTTTTCTATCCTCTATTCGAATCATAATCGATATAAATCTAATCTAAAATCGATTTATTAAATCATATCAACAACGTCAAAATAAACCTTGGTTCCATACATCGAATTTCTTGAACTGGATAAAAATAATAGCGGTCGTCGACCTGCAACGCATGTTTTATTTTTAAGGTTGCGCAAATGTTTGAGAATAAAACTTCATGACTTTTCCATAACCTTACATAATTTCCTTGGTTTGATCTTGAAAGATCCCATTTCTTTTTCTTTCAACCAAGTTTTGGTTTTTAGCAATCGTGTTACGGTTTTGATATTTTACTTGCAGCAGAAAAAATCAGACGGGGCAAAAAGGTTTTAATGTTCGAAGTTCCATGACTATTCCACGAGCTAAGGTCACTTTCACTTACTCTGACTGACTTTTCCAAGCCAAGGGAAATGTAGTTTAAGAATTCATGACTTCAGTGACTTTTCTGTAATACTGTAGATTGAGCCCTGTTTAAGCTGAATAGGGAAATTGACGGGCTCGATAACTTATCGTCCAAGTGACCGTGCGCTGATTCGTACTGAACAGTTGCCTGCAAACGAGGCTATACTCACAACTCACACTATTGAGCCAAATATGGGCGGACAGCTTTAAAGTCATCGTCAGCTATTGACGACCTCTAGATAGCAGGCCTCCTCTTGATTCTCGCGTGACTCGTCACTCGTTGGGAAGTCACGTCCCAGAAGGGCGTACGTACTGCCTGTATTAGGGTCCTCAAACGATCTAACGCCCCTTCGCTGTACGTCATTTAAAGCTCCATCACTGAGGATGCGGCCCGCAGAGGCCCTGAGACGAGGCTTAGGGTAGTTTTCGAGGGGTTCGGTGTAGCCATCACTGTCCTCATCGGAGTCAGCATCAAACCTCGAAGTGCGAGCGTACCATAGATTGCCATCTCTGCCAGCTGCGGCGGGGGCCGAGACTGTGGACGAGGAGAAACGTTTTCAGAAAATCTTTCTACCAGGGTTCCTACTTTTAACTGAACACACAATAGCCCAGTTTCGCATTCGTAGTTACCGCTGATTACAATGACCGTAGACTTATTTCTACAGTGTAGGCGTCGACTTCAGTGGTGTTGAATACAAAGAGCGATTCCACGAAGTCCTCCAACAACACACAGAGTTGGAATTAGTTCATATCTAGATTGGTATTTAAAAATACTAAAGCTGACGCTGTGAAAACGAGTCTGTTGTCATTGTAATCAGCGGCAACTACGAATACGAAACTGGACTATACAAGGGCTATGCCAAGCAGATTCAAGGACCTGCGGCGAATAAACTTGAGTTTAAGCCTCTTTTGTTTTTGAACATCTTTAGTATGTGAAATTTTTAACAGTTTGATTTCTGATGATGCAGCTGGAAACTAGATTAAAGGATTTTCAGGGACCTGGATTAGTTTCAAGGGCTTTCTGGCCTGGAGTAAAGTTCCCTACTAAAACATGGCGTTCCAGAATTTTCTGGGAACGTGGAACCCTGACTTTTGGCGACTTTCACTTCCTTTCTAAGAGGCTATCTCTGATAATTACGGAAGACAGTTTAGGTTTTAACTTCAGTTATTTGGGTCGTTACGTACGCGAACCGGCCGCATTTCTCACTAGCCTCCAAAGCAGACACCTTTCTTAAACTCTGCGAAAGAGAACATGGAAAAGTAACATCTGCTTTGCAACCTGACTGCAGTCTCTTTCCTCTTCCGAGGGAAAACGAAACAGACTTACCATTTATTTTTATGAGGTCGAATAAAGAGATAACCGATAGACGTAAACGTTCTATACAAATCATTCATTTACTTTATAAACTTCCTGTCATAGTCTGCAAATCTAGTTTCAAAACTAACTTTGCAAAAAAGAAACCAATATATCATCTTTTTGGGAGAGTTCAAGATTGCCAATCGTTCAAAACCTTCATTACATTCTCGGCTAGTTTAATTGGTATATTCAACAGGGGGAGGGCAGCCTGGGAGTTGAACGGCCGACATACTGAGTTGTTATAGAAATCTGGTCCTGGGCTCGGTATCCAACCGCTGTTCGGAAATGAGCCCGCGTTCTTCCACCGAAATGAGAGGGAAAATACGTGCTCATCTCCAACAGTGGCTTGATACCAAACCTTATGTAGTCCCAGGCGTCACAGAGTTCGCTCCCCCTCCCCTGAGTCGCCGCTGACAGGTCGGAATAACGACTGCGCATGCACGCGTGGTAGTAACCGAAAAAACTCGGCCAAATTTCGAAGATGGCATCTTGAAATTCAATTTTTAGAGCAAAAGTATGAAGTGTATAACTTTTTTCGACCAAAAAATTGTGCGACTGACCTTTCACAGTGGTCAAAGAAAAGCAAGGTAAGCAAACCTGGTGTAATACAACCCTTAACTTTTGTATATTTTTCTTGCGTTTTGCAAACTTGTGAGCTCGGTTGGCGATTTTCAAACATGTCGTCACCGCTAACACCCTCATCTGCGTCAATCCTTGGGGTTTTCACCCCCCCCCCCCTTGGAATAAGATAAGGAGCTTGTATCTTTACAAGACTGACAGTTTCTTATTGTGTTTCTTAAAAAACAGAAAATAGAAAAAAACAAAAAGACCTTTTTTCTTACTTTTTCTTTCCGTAAGCGCGGGAACCGAGGCGGTAAGCTTCAGCCCCTCATAGCAATCCATCTTGGGAGGCCTGTGCTTGTTCAACACTGGAACAACAAATCAGAAACGGTATGTCAGAAGCTAGACACCGCTACCATAAAGCCTGGTTCATATATATAATTGTAATATAAGCACAAAGACTAGCTTATAAGAAATTTAAAACAACAAAGTAACGCTGACGTGGCTTGTTCCATCTCGTCTCACACTTTACATTCCTTTGTCTTGTTCATTGTCAGTTAAATTCCTTATCTTTGTACTTATGGTTACTTCGGTAAGCCCGTAACGGTGAAGAACCGACAAGCCTGGGGCCGACAGGACCAACGGTTTAACGTCCCAGTCAAAGAACGGAGCGATGAAGGGACCTTTAATTTTTGTGTCGGTAGCCCGTAACCGTTTGAGAACCGACAAATCTGGGGCTGAAAAGACCAACGACTTAACGTCCCAGTCAAAGAACGGAGCGATGAAGGACCTTTAATTTTTGTGTTGGTAGCCCGTAACCGTTTGAGAACCGACGAATCTGGGGCTGAAAAGACTAACGACTTAACGTCCCAGCCCAAGGACGGTGCGGTGAAGGGACCTTTAATTTTTGTGGTGGTAGCCGGTAACCGTTGGAGAACCGACAAATCTGGGGCTGAAAAGACCAACGGTTTAACGACACGCGGCGAAGGGACCTTTAGTTTTTGCGTCAGTGAGCCCGTATCCATTTAAGAACCGACAAACCTGGGGCCGACAGGACCAACAGTTAAATGTCCGAGTCCAAGGACAGTGCAACGATGGGACCTTAGGTTTTTAAGTCGGTAGCCCGTAAGAGTTTTTTTAAATGAACTGACAAACCTGGGGCCCACGGGACGAACAATTCAACGTTCCAGTCCAAGGATGGTGTGACAAAGAAGGTCACATAACAGCCAGACCAGGAAACGAACCCAGGCCCTTGCTGACAGCAGGCCATGATCTTATAAATTGTGGCCTGCTATCCGCTATCCTGCTTGTTCAATCTTATGAGTCAAACTGGCGCGCACACGTAATTTGAATCGCGTTATCGTGAAAGAATTCGAGGCACTTACCTGGTTTAGGAGCCACGGGGGGACAGGAAACGGGTGGTCTCAGATCGCTCATGGATAATGGTCTGTTTAAGTTCTGATCTACACTCATATCTTGTTTAAGCTTTTGTTGAGGTGGCGGTCGACAAGCCACATTTTTAGCTTTGGCTTTTGCAGTTTGGTTGTCCACGATTGGAACGTTGCACATATCGATACGTGGGGACACCGCGTAGAGATAAGTCTGCAGTGATGACCCCTCCTCGGCCAATCTCTTGCGGAAGTCGGGGTCCAAGTTCAGCTGTTCTGCGAGATCACAGACCACAGATCGGGTTTGTCCCGCGCCTGCGCACGAAAATATGTTATTATTTGACGACGTTAGCTCAGCTTGCCGGCGACGTAAAGTGAAATCTTAACAAAGTTTATGGTACTTGAAAAGACTGCAACAGACATTTTTGTTTCAGTAAAAGTGAAATGAAACATACAGACAGGGCCTGAATTTGGATAAAGAAACTATCATTGATAATACGACTTGAAAACTATTTTGGAAGCCGGGTTTGGAAGTTGCTTTTCTCTGGCCCCATAACTACCTTGCTGCAAATGCTAGCATGTCGAAACTTACCAAAAACTTATTATTGTCAGTTTTTGGGCTGAAAAGGGCAGTAGTTGTTTTACTTACCAGAGAAAACTTTTTCCTCAGAGAGTTGGGTAGGTGTATCTGGAATTGCTTCAGCCAGCTTCTTGTAAGCCCCACAAACTGATACTGTCTTCTCTGCAAGTTTCTCAAGACTTCCTGAAATTTGTATCAATGCTTCTCTCAACCTTATGGCCTGTGAATAATGAAAAGAATGACAGAAAATATATATCGATATAACATGATGTGGAAAAACACCTGGTTTTTATTTTCTTTTCTGCTTTGCCTGCTACGTTTCGGTAACCATTTTTTTAAAGAATGCTTTGCCAACTTGTCCTTTTTTAGTTAGTTAGTCTCATCTACTCTCAGAACGAAAGATCCTGTTAGATCTTGACAATAGAATTAACAATAGCTGACACGCTCTCACAATAAGTCATTGTGCGTTTGTCTACGGATGACTTAGGACCCTAGCAAGCCTTGGAAAACTGAGGAGGCGGCGACGAAAGACGAAGGTGCAAGCCTCCTAGGGGGTCCCCCGGTAAAATTTGAAAATTCCTTTGTCTGAAATCGTATATTTCCTGGGTCTTTAACGCCATTTGAAACAAAATCAGTGTCTAAAACTAGTGAAACATTTCCCGTTTTTCTCAGACTTCGGGTAATTTGCTGAACTTGACACATTTACGGTGTACGTATTTTAAACGACTTCCTTACCGTTTCTTTTATTTTGTTTATAACGTTTGAAAAGCACATCTGTTCCTTTTTTTCGAAGAAAATATAAAAACGAAACCATTTCCCAAAAAGGGATGTTTCCCACTAAAATAGGGGGTTGGAATCTCTGAGCTGGGAACAGTAATTACAACCATGGTATATGTCATGGTACGGCGTATATGGGGGTCTTAGTAGCCACTTGAAGCGTTAGCATTTCAGTGACTATTCCAGTAAACTCTAGATCTATATAGTTGGATAATCAGTGAAATAGTTTACTCAGCTATGAAGTTCCTTCCTCTACACCCAGAAGGGTCTGGCACTTACAGTATTGCCTCCACACAAGCGTTAAATTTGTACTTCCTTTGACGTTCGTGGGAGTACACGGAAAGTGCATACGTAGTTAGCATGACTCAACAGAAACACTGTAATAGTGTAGAAGTATAACTTCCTTGTGAAAAATATACAAACCCTGTAAATCTTTGATCAAGAAAAATCTCGAAATAACCAGAGAATAAGCCACTTTCACAATCATGTGCAGAGCAACTTTAGCGCTTCAAATGGCGGGCCACACGTATTGGAAACACGGCATATGGTGTCACAAAAGAAACAAGATTGATTGTTTTCGAAAGAAGATAAATGATAAAACCTTAAACATGTCAAAGAATGATGTAAAGAGAGATTGTGACCACCAGCAAAACCGTTACTTTGCTGTGCGCATGACTGAGAAAGTTGCTTACAGATATATCTCGATCTCCGTGGATTTTCTTCAATTGCAGACTTGAATTATTCAAGTGTTACAAAAAATTGCCACTCAAGTATTTTTATCAAGTCATTATTATTATTTTTACTCAGCACGTTAAACAGTATTTTACTAGCTAAATAATTTAGTTGGCAGAAACACACATCCATTTGTTTACCTTAAAGATTTCATGTTTTGTGAGCTTAACTTCCAATTCTGCATGGGCCTGTTCTGCCTCTGACAGCACCTTAAATGACATCACACGTAATTACAGTAATTACACAGGGCTCGATTTTAAGGAAAATTTCTTGTTGTACATGGGGCAACACATATCAGATTCATTTTTTAGTCGTCCCTCAAAAGTTGAGGTCGTCCTAAATAAAAGTGACTCAAACAGCTATAACTGGTGTTCAGCGTGTTTTATGTTTTTTCCATTAAGTTTTTAACTAGAAGTAAGGCCAAACCAAATCAATTTCTAACAAATATCAATCGGTTGGTTCTGGTTGTCCAAAGGACAACTAAGTTACTACTCTTGGTTGTCCCACGAAGATTCAGTCGTCTCAGACGACCGGACGACCGTAAAATTCGAGCCCTGTTACACGTAAATAATGTTCTTTTTTTATTTCTTGCTCAGGCCGTAAGGCACTAATATGAGGTTTGCCTTCTGTTTGTCGTTTTATCTACATCACAACTGTTATCAACTGCGCATGCCCTCAGGCAACTGCTTCCATATATGGCATCTTTTTGCCCTGTCATTGCATAATTTACATGCACCGCATAGGAGAAAACTTTACATACATAATATGTAACTGTGTTTAAGACATACTTTAACTAGTATATTCATTCCATTTTCTGCCATGTACTAGACAGTATGTTTTAGAAAGTGCATACATGTAAATCCAAAAATATGAAAGTATAATCTCCAACGCTTATGGATCATCAAGTTGCATGTTTGTCAAGAATTGACAGAGGGCAATAAAATATTTAATTACTTCATTCACACACAGAGTTGAGTTTCCATGACTTTCTGTGCATGACCAGTCTTTTGATATTATTAATATTTAATACTTAATGGTCTGGATGTTGCAATTGGAATGACTACAGTACTTTTTTATTGACAATGCTAGTGTTCATTAGTCTATTCAATAGACCAATTTCTATATATTAAAATTCAACCAGAAACATTAAAGACATCAACACAAGGCTCTGGGGAATAATCCATACAAACTCTATATCTTATTTCCCAGAGCCTTGTATTGATGTCTTTTATTTCAGGCTGAATTTTAATATATCGAAATTGGTCTATTGACATTTACAACCTTAATAAACTTCCCATCCCTCTTGAATGGTTGTGGGTCATTATGGATTTCTATTTTGGTTGTGTCAGCATCACTTAAATACTGTTATTAGTAGTTTTCCCTATTAAGCCCCCTGGAGGCGTATTGTTTGCAAGCACTTTTGATGGGGGGGGCTTATTAGACAGGGGGGCCTAATAGAAAAATTACAGTAGATTATACTACATGATAAATAAATTATTTACAAAACGACACTCCGCTCAGATCAACTTACTTGACCAATTTCGTCTGCCAGAGTGACAGACTTTGGACTGGAACTGCTGTTACTTCTTTTTTTGCCTTGATCAAACTGTCAAAACAATTCCAATTATACTGTATGTCTTATTATAATCAATCCCAGTACTCTAGCTATATTGCAGTATGTACTAATTAAAGCAATGTGACTGTAATGTACTACAGACTGTAATTATTGGTGTCACAACAGTTTCTGAGTTTCAGTTTTATTCGTGCTTATATAGCATAGCACTGGCGTTTTTTTTAATTTTTTTTTCTATTTTATTTTATTTTTTTTCTTTATCACTTTATTACTGTCAGATTCTTGCTAATTCCCATTCCTTCTCTTCCCTGGCCTCTAGATCTTCCACCCCCTACAATTGCCAGTCATTGACCAATTTGGAGTTCAGGCCAATGCATAGCCAGCGGAATTTTGATGGGGTCAAGTGTGAACCCACACCATAGCAAACCACCATTTCGGGGGAAGGGGGTGGGTTAACTTTAAAGACCAAAATTAACTTAATAGTTACCAGTCACAGAAATCAATGTTTTAACAATCTCGATACAAGTTTAGCACACTGCCGTCAGGCCCTTTTTGGCCAGTGTGGGGTGTGTGTGTGCACCCTGCACACCCCCAATGCCTCTAACAGGTCAAGAATGAGTTGGAGGTTTATCGAGAGCTAGAAATACTTACACAGACAGATCAATGAAAAATGAGTGTCAGAAATAACACAAGTTAGTACCTGTTTTTGCAGTTTATTCAGTCTTGCTGCACATATGACCTCCTTCTTCCTCACTTCATCGAGCGCTCTTTCTTCGTGTAACACTTCCTTGAATGCTCCTCTGTACAGAAGGTACTGGTGAAAAGTAAAAGTATGACTACATTTTGTGACAGAAATAAATGCACAGGGGCTGCAAAGCATTTTTTAGAGTAGGGGAGCAAAATTTTGAGGTGGAGTGCAATTGTTTTTTGGTATTTTTCAGCATGGCATTGCTAATTATTAAAGTCTGAGAGAATAAAATGGGAGGGGGGGCAACTGTCCCCATTGTCCCCCCCCCCGGCTATGCAGGCCCTTGATGCAGCAGACGTAAAATGATGTAACAAACGGCCATAGTTATCTCTTTAATCATGTGATCACGTGTATGGCAGACTTAATTTTATTTTGTCCATCTGAGTGCAGTAAAGAAACATTGGAATCAGCTTGTGAAAATTTGAAATGAACCTCAGGGGGCTGAATTTTATTTTAATACTTTTATTGAATCCTCCTCCACTCCTAACTTCTTGTTAAAAAAATATGTAAACCTAAAGTTTACTTAATTGTCATTTGTTATTCATATTTTACACCCAAATAGAATCCCTGAGTTGATTTTACCCCAAAATCCCAAAGGTATTTTTATTTGTTCAAGTATATCCAGACTGCCAGCTTCCCTGTGGTTATATACAATTTTGACAATTTATTTTGCTTGGACATTGCGAGCCTTGATTTCATCTAAAATTAATGTCTGCAGTTCTAATGGACTTCCACACCATTTTAAATGAACTAAGTGTTTTTAATTCGATGAGAAAAATGACACCCACTAAAAACACTAGCTAACCTTTGCAACCCAAAAAATACTGGGCAGGCATATTTAACAGGTCTATCCAAAAAGTCCTAACAGGACCAAATATTTCAGACCCAAAAAGAATCCTTCGAGGTGCAGTTATTCTCTGGAACCAAAATATGCTAAATTTACCATCCCAACATTATTACTACTGACAGTACTAAACAAGCAGTTCTTTTAAAAATGTAAATTGCCAATGAAAGGTCAATCCTCTTGATCTTGTGGGCCAATGTTTTTCGAGGCAGTGTGCAATACATCCACTAGCTTTGAGCATTACATCCTCTATCTTCCACTCCCTATCCAATCCAACCCCGGCCCTCCCCACCCCTCCCCCCCCCTAACAACACCACCACAACTGACCATTTCATTGCACTCCCTTGACCTTGGTCCAAAGCAATTGATCACATTTTCAAATATTTACCTCGTCATTGAATTCTTTCCAGATATTTGACCATATGTTAGAAACCTCAAAAACCTTGCTAAAGACATCTCGCAGCGCCAAATTCTCTTCTTCTCTTGCCCACTTTAGAAGACTCAACGATGCTGAAAATCATTCCAGACATATCAGTTTCTATTTTAAAATACCTTGACCATTTGGAGAATTCGCAAGTGAGTGGATTTCCGTAGTCTACACACACAATGCACAAGCGGAAGCGCGTTATAAACAACAAAAACTTCCCACACAAAACATCGATTATCATTTGTCAGACAGCATGCAAGTTTGAAATATGAAACTAAATCTATTTCCAGATTATCAACAATGCTATCTGAAGCCTTTTCGACGCGTTTTCGAAAGACTCATTCACGATTCACGAGAAATCATCGACTTCAAGGGCACTCATTTGATTTGAACTAGTCAGTCAAGTGCCAGAATGCAGCAAAAGTATTGGCCCGAGAGATCAACAATTATTAGATTAAGAACGCTTTCATGTGATAGCTATACAAGAATATAAGTTTGTGCGAGAAGCTAAAGTGCCCTGTTCTTTGTAAGATCGAAAATAAAAGCAACATTGTTATACAAATGTATCTAACTTGTTTCACTATCTGCGTAAAAGCTATTTTAAGCTCTCACCATTCACTTTCGAGCCGACAGCTTTCTTGAAATTCTCACAAACGAGTTTCTCGTCAAATATTACTAAACCAAGAAGTCCGTGACTACCACGAGAATTGATAACCTTCTTTGCAGCACGTCTTATGTTTTTAGCCATGTTGCTTCGCTTGATCACTCGAGAAACCACTGCATACCCCACAGAAATAATCAGGACATGCTGTCAGACATGCTTCATAAGTCGGGAGGCGGAAACACGTCCTGGCATGTCGTTTTGTGTCCAGTCTCCCAGAAAGTCGTTTTTCAGATGACGTCATTGTCTACATGTTCCCTCATTAGCATAATGCAGCATAAATTTAACCAAAATGAGCCCAGAATTTGATAGTACATAGAACAATAAGTATTCACTCCAAATGTTAGCGTGATATATCAAATAATTAAGAATAAATAAATGTTTAATAACTTTGAAAATTACAGAGAATGTATGGCTGGAGGCAAGACACCATGCAGAACTCTCAAATTTTCGACATTTCCAACCATTTATTTCTTCTAAATTACTCCTTATATAAAACTCAAGTTTTCAGATTGTACTAATTGTTCTATGCTTTGTCAAGCTACGGACTCATTTTAATTTTATCTCAAATTTGGTTTTATGCTGTATTAATGCTAATGAGGCAAAAGGTAAACAATGAAATTGGCCACTAGAAAATCCGGCATGCAGTACTTCCAGGAACAAGGAACACCGGAACACCGGAACACAGAACTTTAAAAAAATATGCAGAAAAGCCAGCAACATCTTGAACACACGCTCTTGACTTAATTTTTCATTCAAAAATAGTCTCGTAATAACAGGAAAGAGAGTCCTTTTTATATATTATAGCGTCGTAGTCCAACAACTATGGAGTTGCAACTACTTTCTTTTGTTGTGTCCACCAACATGGCCGCCACGCCCTTCGTCTTTTGAGACTCTGGGGTTTGAGCGCAAGATCTGCCCTCATCTGTTTGACAGCCGAGTTCTAGGACAGTCAGGAGAGTTCCCTGTGATGCTCGGAACGTGGCGGTAAAAATCGCGATAGGTTAAGATAAAGGAAACCATCTTCGCGACTGGACAAGATTCCCTAAAGAGAAGATTATAAGATAGTTACTGACTTCTCGGTTTAATTGGCCACAACAATTGCCAAAATTTTTCACAATATCTCAGGCTAATTCGCTTTTGACACTTGTTTAGTTTAATTGACATCTCACTGAGCTGTAAGTTGAGCCAATTTGTATTCCCCGCGAATTTGATAGCCAATCACATTTGGGTTACTCTTGAGTATGAATAAATATTCCTAATCACACAACAACTTCGAACTGTAAGTAAATGTCACGAGAACAATAGGCATTCTGCCCGATGATTTTGATGTCGAAACTGTAGAGGGAGCGGGATTCATTAGCTACTTTTTCAGGCAGTATTTCATGGACTCAAATTTAAACACTGAAGTTTTAGATTCAAAATTAGGAACTGAGTACCTTTTAAAAAATTTCTATTACAATTACAATTTAAATTATTATTAGCATTTTTAGCTTCTTCTGTATTACAATAATGAGTTGTACTTAATGAAAATTGTGCGGTTTTTTAACGTTGTTTGATAATGTGGAACGAAAGTTTATTGTTATTGAAATTTTAGTTAATATTATGGTAAATTTTATTTTCAAAATCTCAATAAATATATCAACATCATTGCGGGCTTAGCCTAGGCAATGTGGACTTTAAAATTATACATTCTATCTAGCTTTTACAATATAAAGTATAATGGTATAAAATAAGTGTATTATAAGACAAAGGTTTGTGTAAATCTAAAGTAAAGTCAATAAATTAAAAGTTCGTGCATGGTATATGAAGCTAAATAACTTCATTCTTGAGTCACTTAATACTATAATATACGTTATTATTATTATTATTATTATTATTATTATTATTATTATTGTTATTATTATTATTACCATGATTATGATTATGATTATGATTATGCGTCCAATTGGCGCTTTACAGCTAAAAAACGCTGACTCCAGAACCTCGTCTGTTTGTTGTGAACTACGACCAGCGTTGTCGCCACAAAGAGACTAAAATGCCTAAATAACACAGCACCAAATATGCGTTCTTCCATAGACCACAAGTAGCAAAGCTTGCAAGGTCAAAATCAATAGCTTGTCTACCAACTACGAAAACTGTCGAGTTTGAGGCTCCATCAACCACAACAATGCGCACTCTCTGATACGCTGGATTTTCGCCAAAGTAAAATGTTACTGTCAGATAACAAATCTGCATGTGGGAAGAACAAGGTCGGTGCTGACTGAAAAAGGTATGTCTGTCTTTTATAATATCTGCTAGCATTAATCTTGCTGACGCGACTGAGGACGCAACAGCGCAAATTCAAAAACGAAGACTTTAGCCATGAAAATATTCCTTCATGCTTATCAGAGTCATATCACAACGTCAACAAAATGAATCAGTGATTTGATTTGTATGAGGTTCTTGTTCTGTGTTTGTTTCGTTGAGCCGTTCATGTGGACAAGTCCTAAGACTTTTCTAATTTAATTTTCATTTTGAAAACTAATTGTAACTAAAGACAAATAATTGTAAAAGAATTGCTATATTTTGTTTACTTTAAAATAATCTGAAAATTATTTTGATTTTGTAGTTGGTTACATATTGCCAAATACTATCGCGAAATCATTTTTTAATAAAAAGTTGGAAATGGGTTTCAAGAACACCATAAATCATTGAAAACAACAGCGAGAAAAACAACTTTCATATGTAGTTTTCTGCTAACAAACAGTGCAAAACTATTTTTAATGACTTACTGAAACTGATACTTGACATAAAAATTTTCAGATTTACTAAACTGAAATTAGAAAAATATGGTTGTTGCGTCTGGGATTAAGTCAAATCAAATCAATCAGAATGGCCAGTAACAAAAGGTTTGACTTCTCAGAGTTGTTTTGTCATTGAGAGAGGAAGTGTAAATAAAATCTAATGTATGTTATATTACATGTCTGGGACTTTTAACCCACTTCTTTTCGAAGTAAGACAAGATTGTTATGCGTAAAGGTCTTGGAATGTTTTCGAATCATAACTTTATAGAGCATAAAGAAGGAAAATCTATTTAAAAAGTCGCGCGCCATATTTCGGGAATTCTTTTCCGCGGCTCGACAAAATCAAAAGGAAAAATAGGAACTTCTCGTACGTGTAGTCTAAAGCATATCTACATTTACAAAGATTGATTTTAAAAACGTGCTGCATCTATTACATTTTGACAGAGCGTGCTTAGAAGTTCTCTCCCGTGCGAGCAAAGGGATAACTCCGTTTAATGTTGCTTTTTAGCCGCGGCAGTGCAAACAAACTTGTTCTTCTGAGCCCTGTCTCACACCATGCGCGTCAAAATATTTCACGCGTGGACTGCTCCCGCTGTGTGACATTTTATATGAGTGCGCTTGTCAGAATATTTTCCACGACATTTCATGTATACCTGGCGCAGCTAGCTATAAAATGTTTTACACTTCAGCAGTACTTAATTGAAAGTTTACTGTACATATTGTTATTGTGATTCGGGGTGAATGCATGTTGTCGTATTTCTAGTGTGAGCAAAGGATGCTGAATTATTGACACTAACAACGAGAGTGCTTAAACATTTGAGACCCGAAGGCGAATGGACAAGACATTGAAAACTATTTGTCGCACGCGTGCCAACGCACTAACAGTGCCTGTCGAAGCATTTTCCACATAACTAATAGTCGAAGACCGCGTGCCAACATGATGTATCTTCTTGTGCAAAGGAAGCTGAGTTTGTTTTCCTTCACTTGGTGGTGCAACATTGTTGCGTTGCAAGCTGAGACGTAAGTTGTGCTGACGTAGCTACATTCTGATTCCAGAGCCAATAAAATTCTTTCGTTTGATGATCTCTTGCGTGTCAAGCTGGGTGTTGGAAACTGCTGCAGAAAGTAGAAATCCAATCTACTTGCCTCTAAGACTTACTTGACAAATATATTCAACATATTTGCAGCGTGACAAGTTGTTCAAGTGGTGGTAGTAGAGAGCTTCAGCAACTTGGACGGGAACGTCAACGAGAACGTTACAAAATAAAAGACTTAATTACAGAATACAATGACTTCACATGGGAATGCAGCCAGCTGGCCACCTTTCCACCGTCGTCTTTAGAAAACAGAACGTGAAAAGCTTAAGGCCCTGTTACACTAAGCAATTTTCTCAGCAACTTGTCTCGCAATGCTTGAAAATGTAGCGTTGCAAGTTGCCGAGGTGGGGTGTTACACTACAAATCGATCTCAGCAACTTGCAATATTTTTGGCCGGGTTAGATGAACTTTTTTTTGTATCCAACTTCTCGGAACGAAAAACGAGAAGTGTGCGCGTGCGCCCTTGTTAAAACTGCCGTAAAATTACGAGAAAAGTTGCTGGATGGGTGAAACACTGTGCAATGGTGCTGCCAGTTGCTGCAATCCGTTGCGAAAAGTAGAGCTGAGTTATACTTTGTGTAACGCTTCGCGCAACAAAAAAATTGCGAGACAACCCATGTTACAATGTGCAATGCTCCGGCAACTTGTCTCGATACGGCATTGCGAGACAAGTTGTTGAGAAAATTGTGCAGTGTAACAGGGCCTTTAAGCTCAATTCGGAGTTTCATAAAAAACGTGAGCGTTGGAGTATGAATTCGAATCATTTCAATCTTCGTGCGGCTTCAAAAATGAAGCTTCTAATTTTTCGAACTCTCACACCTTAAAGCAAGAAAGAAACGAATGAGTTGCACAAACAAGAAAACGGAAACCAAAAATTAAAAATTCAGCAGCCGTGTTCAATGGCGTTCCCTTCCTAGCTGCTTAAGGCCCCTATTTTATAATAGCACGCAACAAAAGTTCCCTTTCTCCAAAGAAAAATTGTTACACGACAAATTGGAGTAAAACGTTGCTCGTACTACCACACTTCGAGAAAAATCTGGGAAACTTATTTCCACGCGTCAGGAATTTTTCACATTGGTTGAAAAATTATGAAGAAGCTGCGTTGATCTCCGCGTGCAGGTTTATTTGTAGTTTGCGTAATTATGGCGGTGTGTGTATGTATGTGTGTATGTATGTATGTATGTATGTATGTATGTATGTATGTATGTATATGTGTGTGTGTGTGTGTGTGTGTGTGTGTATGAATGTATGTATGTATGTATGTATGTATGTATGTATGTATGTATGTATGTATGTATGTATGTATGTATGTAT
>JAOBYE010721911.1:0-10476 GCA_025403585.1 Parazoanthus swiftii
ATTACCATTACCATTACCATTACCATTACCATTACCATTACCATTACTATTACTATTACTATTACTATTACTATTACCTTTACTGCTGATTTATTTCTGACAAAATCTTACCTTTCAATTTACACTAATACAGTTTCTCTAAACGAAAAGTAAAAAAGCCTCAGTACCAAAATACATCAAAGATGCTCATATATGCAAATGTTTTCAAACTGTAAATGTACAACACAATACAGATCGTGTAAAACAATTGTAGTAAAATACACTCGTTTGAAATTCGTGGGTACAACTGTAACACAAATACAATACCAAACAATCGCGCAAAACAGCTGCAGCAAAACAAAATACAAGTCACTTAAAAGAAATTCATGTAAAAGAAAAGAAAAGATATGGATGTGGATGTGGGAAGCAAAAATAAATGACTACAAAACTAAACAGGTAAAACAAAAAACAAATTAATAAATATTGAATACTAAAAAATTAAATTAAAGTACTGTTCATTTTGTTAATCAGTGTTACTGCTGTTTGCAATTTTTGGGAGAAGCTTTGCATACACTGTTAAGTGTTTGCATTTTTACTAACCGCGTGGAACCTCATTTTCAGTCGTATTAGTATTGCATTAGTAAAGATTTACTACTACAACTACTACTACTACTACTACTACTACTACTATTACTACTACTACTACTACTTCTAGCTCTAACCCTACCACTAGTGCTAATGATAATAATAGTAATAATAATAATAACAATATGGTAGCAATATAATAATGATAAAATTGTAGGGGGTTGCAACCAACGGCAAGTTCGTGTTTACAGCTAACAGATGATACAGAAATCCACACAGTGATGTTGCTAATAACTCAGGAATAATACTATTACTACTACTACTGGACCAGACGGCCAATGATGAAGCTACGACCCTTTATGTTCAGTTTTGATATATTTTCTTCTCCGTAACACTAAGTTTAGATTTTCTCTGCATTTTATATCAATAAACTTTTCGGCTAAAATTCGATACTTCCTGCCGGGAACATATTTGAAAATAGACGTGGGCATGGATTTTGCTATCAAATAAAAAAGCAGATTTAGTTGTTGTCAGTCAACTTACTAGCAGTAAAAAGGAAGTTTTTATGACGAAGTTTCTGTATATCCGTTACACTTTTCCCATCGTCAAACCATTCCAGTTCCGTTCGGTCATTTTAACTCATAAGCTAAGTACACTTATAGCCTTCGTGCTCAGCGTGGGTGGCTGGTTGATAGATTAGCTCCATTCGAAAACAAAAGCTTTATTAGCTCGATGACAGCCGAAAGGAAATTTAAGAGAAACAGAGGGAAGTGTATACATTCCATCGCTGTCGGTATTGGCTTACAAATCCAAGAGCCCATTATGATATTGTGTGGGGCCAGTACATTTCGAGCAATCACCCTTGACAATGCCGGGCTCTTGACCAGTTAGTAACGTTGGACTTCAGAACACTTGTGGGTTTTACTTACCACAAGATGAACGGCGTTCCGGAACTGTGAGAAGATAGCTTTACACAATCTAGCGTGTGGATTTATAATAGAATGTGTGTGGTTTGGACTTTTGTTTTCGCGCGCGCGCGAATCCAAGCACCTCCAGGCAAGAATTACATTATCACCATTTTTGAAAAGGGTAAAAATTAAAATGGCATCATCACTTAAGTGTTTAGAGACCTAATTTGTAAGCTAACTAGTTGCTCACGCCTCCCTCCAAAGATAGTATCCTATTTGCAATTAACTCTCTCTCGACACCCCGCTTGCTTATAAAACAAACGATTATAAATGGTAATTTGATCGTGCTTTAGTTGTCAACAAAATTACCCCACTTCAAAAAAAACCGCATTGAAAGTCTATATTCGGCTGGTGAATATAGTAACTATGCGACTACAAGAGCGCATTAGAGATAAAATGAAATATATTTGAGGAAAACATGAAAACAATCATACTGGTAATAACCTTGGCGAAATTTGACCTCAAAATCGTGCAATAATGACTTGTAAATTTCACTGAGACCTCCACAATTTTAGGGTCGTGTACACAATTAACATCTCTTTAAAATATCGCTGTTGTGAAACGATTCAGTTTTGGAAAAGTATCAAACTCCAAGAGATGCTCATGGATCCGATATTTGGGTCTCTGTTAAGTTCCAACAAGCTGATATGGATCATTTGTTATCAGTCAAGCAAGTGAAGATAGAAATAGCTGTAATAAGTCCTTTGTGTGCTTTCTTAAAGTTCTTTGTCTTTGGAGTATCAATGAGGTGTCTTTGTTTTATCACAAGTCTTAGAGAACAGCAGCTAGCAGAATTCAGATCAATTTTCAACCGGGAACTTTTTGGAGACTCTTTGGCTTTCATCGCGTAATTTTGAATGGCATAACCATCACAAAAAGGAAACCGAGAGACCACAAGCTTTGAAAAAGTGTCTGGTGGTCGGCGGGCGCACGTGTTTGCGATCTGTAGAATTTGGTGTTGTTTTCAATTTTTCTCTGTGTTTTAAATACCTGTTAGCTGCACATGCGGACAAAACAAATAGAATTTTGCTTCTGTTGGTTTTGTAGCTTTTCAATCTCCACGTCTAGTAACTGTTTAGAATAAAGGTTTTCTCCAGAACCTTTGGACGTAGATATGTTGCAAACTTATCTTCCCATAATCTGAGATCCTCGCTCAGTTAATATTTTTATCAGGATTTTTGAGAGCCCACTCTCTGAGTTGAATGGCTAGAAGTTTACGCCAATAATAGCTCAATGTATGAATAATATATGCGCTGACAGAAATGTAAACACTGAATTCGAGACGAATCGAACTCTAACCAAAATTCTTTGAGTCCTTCGCCAGGTTTTTGTCCACTTGTGTAAGTTTCACCAACCGCTTTGTAGCAATGCACATTTCAGTGAAATGGAACATGTTAATTGCAGCAGAGATGTCGATTTCATAAGTTTACAAACACGAAGAGCGTGTATAGCCAATTGGCCCTTTTTGTTTTGCTATGAATACAGTAGTACAGATTTGAAAGAAGATCGAAAGACAGAAAAACTGCGGAAAGCTGCAGCAAATGAAACTTTGAATAATAAAACCCTCAAGACAATTATCTCCATGAATAGGGCCAATTTTACATTCACAAGCGTTACGAGCATATTACGAAAAATCAGGCCCAGGGGAGGCGAGTTTTTGAATACAAATACAAAGTTGCTCCGTCATCGTGCTCTGTGAAAAGTACTTAAGTCTTCCTGCCGCACCTGCACAAAAACGCAACTTTTTACTCTCCTTGTTTTCTGATTGCAAGTCCAAAGACAAACCAAAAGCGCTGAGCTGTTTTGTCATCTTATGAGCAATAGTTTTTTGGTCAGCAAAAATTTGCAAACCCCCAGTGTATTTCTTTCGGGTCATAAACAGATGCGAGAGCGCGAACTCACAACAAAAAAACGCGCGTAATTTGCATATTGGGCGTGATAAACAATATGTCAAACAAACTGTTGAGAGAATTTATGCTTTGTCAAAACAAACTTTGTGAGCTTTTTTATTTGAATTAGAAAACTTCCAATCGCTAAACCTGTAAACTTCGGGGACACAACACAGAAACAACCGACATTCAAGAACGGGTTTATTGTGTTTTACATTGAAAGTACACGAGATTGTTTTATTGCTGACGAGACCCCGACTCTCCAAACCGCCAATTTGACAAGCTGTTGACAGCCACTGTGTGCAATTGACAACAACTCACACCTCTTTGACATTTTAACCAATCGGAAGGGTTTTACAGGCCCACGTGTAAGCAGATGTGCCTAATGAGCCGAGGATTCTAGCTTGAAAGCCAATGACGTTCTGTCCGGCTTCTTCAAGTTGGTGTACACAAGACGAAGGCAGAATTTTGGCAACACAACATACTGCACAGCAAGTCGGAATTGGGAGATTTGCTGAGCTAAGCTCCGAGCACTTCCCGATGCCTAGCACACTATTACCCGAGATGGATCGGCTTCAAAATGGGCAATTGGAAGCAGACCAGAGAGCTTTGCAAATCGCGCTTGAACTTTCCATGCTTGGACTGACAAGTGAAGACGACTCAAGCGCTAACTCATTCGACGACCTTCGCAACAAGAAGTCCATGAACATGACCGAATGCGTTCCAGTACCGAGTTCCGAACATGTAGCAGAAATTGTAGGCCGCCAAGGTAAGTTTTGTGGGGTTTCGGTCGGGTAAATTCGTAATTGAGTTAGTTTGTAAAAGTTGCGACTGCAACCGCGTGTTTTTGACGTGCATGTTTTGTTGCTTCGTTCCAGGTTGCAAAATTAAGGCTCTGCGAGCCAAGACGAATACATATATCAAGACACCTGTGCGTGGCGAAGAGCCTGTTTTTGTCGTAACCGGGAGAAAAGAGGACGTAGCTCTGGCTAAACGCGAGATAATCTCCGCAGCTGAACATTTCTCGCAGATTCGAGCGCAAAGGAAAAACAACACACTGAATTCGTTAGCGTCGGGTCCTCCGTCTCCAAATGCTCCAGGAACGACCACTATAAAAGTTCGTGTTCCATATCGCGTAGTTGGTCTCGTTGTTGGCCCGAAGGGAGCTACAATAAAGAACATCCAACAGAAAACAAATACGTACATTGTGACACCCTCAAGAGATAAGGAACCTGTCTTCGAAGTCACTGGATTGTTGGAGAACGTTGAAAGTGCACGAAACGCAATTCAGAATCACATTTCTATGCGTACGGGCGGGTTGCTGGATGCAGCAGACGATAACGTGTTTCACAACGGAGACTCGCTGCACACATCCTTCAGCGATTTTAATCCAGGTTCAATTTATTCCAGCGGTTCCCAGTCGAGTTTCTCCTCTTTCAGAGATGCAAGTTCTTTGTCGAGTCAGCAGCGTTCCTACTCTACTGATTCGTATAGCTTCAATGGGTCGAACAAGATCACTGATTACAACCCAATCAACAGCCCTTTCTCACCTAATGGGTTTTTCTTTAATGACCTGCCATCGCCAACAGAAAGAGAAGTTGCAAGCGAAACAAGCACCAACGGATCGAGTTTCGACCCTACTCCAACACCGCCATCCCCTTCCATCTGGGCTCCAGAAAAACCCGCAATTAATAGAGTTGTCGGCGAGCAAACCCCCTTCACCAGAGCATCGACTCTGAACGGAACCAGCATTACAGTTGGTTCCACAAGATCTACAAGCCCACATTCTGTTACAAGAAGACTGAGAAGTGATCCGTTATCAAGCAGTTTCACTGCTCTGCAAGCCTTCACGCCGTTCAGCACTACCCAGGCAGCTGTAAACACGGGGCCCGACACAATTACCAGTTCCGCTATAACTGCAAATGGTACAGTTTCGCCCACTTCGCAAGCCGTGATAGTTAGCGCCATTGGAACACGTCCCACGAGTGCCGAAACCAACAACAATCAGCCAGTCAAGTCGGACAAGAAGAAAGATTGTGTAATTTGCTATGAAAGCGATGTCGTTGCAGCCTTGGTGCCGTGCGGCCACAATCTATTTTGCATGGAATGTGCAAACCGTATCAGAGAGGAGAATTCGGTCTGCCCAGTTTGTCAGAAAGAAGTTATCCAAGTTCTTCGCATATTTTCGTAAACTAGAGACACAGAATTGGATTCCCGATTCCCAGAGTGAACTTTAAAAATTGTGGTTGAACCAGAGAAATTTAGCAAGTCCAGCCTTGATGGTTGGATACTAACTAACTAAGTATAGAACTGCTGTTTGCGTATTATAAATATTAGAGTGCAGAGGTTTGAAATGAATTACGTATCTTCTATGAATGTATATTTAGTGAGATATTTTGCGAATGTTTTATTCCTTTTTGTTATAACGACAAACTTACCAAATATATGAAATGTAGATACGAGTAAGTTAAAATTTAGTCATGGAAAGAAAACTAAGTTAATATGACCAAGCGAGCTAGATTTAGAAAGATATTTACATTAATTTGCATTCTGACATGTTGTGCATGTCGATGTAGCCTCGGTTGAGCTCCAGTATTTATCAGGATTTCGACAATCCTGAAGTCTCGTAAAGCAAATTTAATCGAATCGAATACATAGTAATATTATGGATCGAGTTTTAAAAACATTTCAGCCGTAACTGGCTGGCTTGATAGTATATTTATGTGAACTATTTTAAGTACCTGATGGATAACTTTTTGATACATCTTGGAGGAATACTACATTCTAAGAATTATGATATTTGTACAGAATAGCCTAATTTCTATATATTGTGTTGCACGATAGTTCCAATTTCCTATTTTAATATTGCTAAAATGTGAGAATGGAAGGCAGTAGGTTTCCGAATATTTAGCTTGAATTCTGAAAAATACCTCGGAGAGACAAAATTTAAGAGTATTTTTATTTTAAGGCACCGACAATATGAACTTATATGAAATATACTACAGAGAATAAAAGTGTAAATTTTATTTTTTGCTATTAAAAAAGTATTATATATACAATCTCCTTTGCAACATCTGCAAGTAATTTTGAATGTAGAGCAGTGGAAACGATCGCTGTCCCAAGCTCTTTCTACTTAGAAACTATACAAATGAGACAGAAGTATTCGGTTGCTAAGTATGCCGTGTAAATAAATTCACAGCCCTGAGCAAACGAATTGCTTCTATCCCTCTGCATTGCAATAGCGTTTTTCCTTGTAGTGTAAAAGATTTGTTTTAATAAAATGATGTAAAAGATTTTGGCAGTATCCGTGAGTTTTCCTTATTTTCCGACAGATGGCGAGGGCGGGATGTAGCAACACCCGGAGGAAAACATTATAACGCGGAAAAACACTTAAAAAATCTTCACATCTCATCAGTTGACTGACTCGTGGAGATATTTGACCTTGGGTGCCTCGCATTTGAATAACCTTTGTACGGAAAATTAGGAAAGTAATATTAGACTTTCCATCTCGGGTAGTGTTTGCCTTTCATTTGAACAATTTTGCAGCAGTGTGTTTATCGAACATCGTTCGAAGACCGCGTTCTATTTAAATTTTAATGACCTCGGTAAATATACACGCGTGAGCTTCGAAAGAGAAACCATTCGACTGCAGCTTGTTTGTGTCATTTCGCGCCTGAAAACTTTGCTTTTTCATTGCTTCCGTAGCTCGTTCAAACGCGCTGATAAATACGCTTGTTCAACAGGAATCGGGACGGCAGGAGAAAAGAAAAATCTACTTCAATTTTCACATCTTTCGACACCTACTTGTTCGAACAGCGGGGCGTGAGCGAAAAGGAAATAAAAGTTATCGCGCGCTCCACTCGGCACGAAAGTTTTGTGCTACAACGAAACCTTTTCGGCTGCCCGCCATTCCATCAAAGTTTTAACGATGAATCGAGCCAGAATTTTCCCACCACTATCTCTAGCTCTCCAGTAACAAACAATTGGCCTTTTGTTTTAGTTTGGGTCCTTTCTTTCCATGTCTGTGCCATTCTTCCGAGTCCAAAGCAACAAGCAACTCCCTGGGGCTTCGTCTGTAAGCTTATACAAAAGCCTCGGCGGATCGCGATAATTGTATTTACGTCATACACAGCTATAATTATCTCCCAGTGGTTCGATTGGTGTGTTTCCATATCAATTATTCAATGTTTACCGACGCGTAAAACTCGTGTGTTTGACATGCAGTTCAGAGTTCGGTGTGAATAGAGAGAATTGGGCTCTTGGCAACTTGAAAAGAGAGCTATTGTGTGCGGACCCCAATAGGACTTCCAATTAAGGACTGGCTGTGACAAACAATTTCGAATTGTTGGGGCAGCTGCCAAATGCGTTTCACTCGAAATTGCGCTGGTAGAAACGAAGGTTTTTAAGTATCGTTTTCTGGATGGCCTTTGCATGATTCGCTCACTAACGAGAAAAATGACAAGGGTCATTCCGGAGGTCAACAAACTTCGCTTTTGTTTCTTTCAAGTATGGGCACGCAACAATAATACACACTCAAATATTCGTGAAAGATAGCGAAAATAACACTAAGAATTCCAATATTGCTTTCCACAAAAGGCGACTGATTAACTATTGATGGTCGGGCGGCCAACATACCACCACGTCTACGAGTGTATTTGCATAACAATGCCATAAAACACACCAAGAGAATTGTTGAAATTGACAGGCGAGTTGCAAAAGTGGCACTAATATGACTGTTTTTCGAGGACTCGACGAAGTAATTAATGTCGATTTCCGGAATTTTGACAAACTGATATTCCAAAAGATGCATTTAAGGTCTTTTATTGTGGGATATTGTCTCGTAAAATTGCCCAATCAGAGAAATATTTTTCACGATGATATTTGTCTGATGTTTGCTGTGCTTTGGAAATTTATTAAAAAGTAACGTGTTTGTTTTGTTTCGTTGAAACGCTGCGCGAGTTCCGGACAGAAAGTTATCTTTAATATTAAAGTAAATAAAGTAGTGCATCGCAGACTAGATGCCTCAACTATTTGTTTTGGCGAGAGTATTACAAGTTGCCCAGTCCCCCACCGGCAAAATGAGATCAATTATCGTTGATATAAACACCAGATCCTGGAGAGTTTATATCATAAATAGAAAGTAATCGAGGTCCAGATTAAAAACCTTTGCCTATAGCCATCTACCGTTTGGAAATTCTATCATTCCATGCGTTTTTCATCAGATCTGTAACAAATTTCACAACAGAAAAAGAGATCTAAAGAAAAAATACGCTCGGATTAACTTCTTCCAACTTGAGGCATTTCTTTTTCACTAAGTATTGCATTTTTTTTCCACCCACCCACTATTTACAACTTCTTGTCCGTGCGTGCATTGTTCCGGGTTACGTTAATTGACTTTGCGGCGCATTCAAAAGCAAATACACTTCAGTGTTAACTACAATTAATCCTTTCATTAAGCCAAATCTTTTTCATAGCTTCATTTACAAAGCTATTGCTGTGAATTACTTTTTGAGTTCCAAACTTATCCTGCTTAATGGCGCAATTAATTCAACAGTTGTTACAAGGTCCACCGGTACGAAACAAAGGGTTTACTCTTGAGAATACTTTTAAATTGTTCTGGTTCTTTTAACTAAAAACCTTTTATCGAAATTTACACAACAAGAAAACAAAAATAGAAGTGAAAACAGCGACGTGATGTTTTTATGCTCGACTAAGAAAAGCGATATTAATACTTTCCCGCTCATTCGCACATTTTAAACATGTCAATTTTGTTCCAACTTACTGTTACAGCTGCAAAACTGGTATAGATATTTAGATGTGATTAACAAGGAATTGAAGAAGTCACTGCCATGATTTTCAATTGCGCGAAACGCGATCGGTTCTGTAGATATTAAGCAACGTCATTGTTGAATTTTCAGGGCAAGGAAAACCCACTCCTATGGTATTTTTACAAACGCAGAATTATATTAAGTATAGTATATAACGATAAGAAAAGGTGTAACGTGACGCTGTTTAAAATATTTGTTAAACTTAATGAATCAACTAGCTTCCGATCGAATCTGGAAATGAGCAATTTCACAAAAATGAAGTGGGGCGTTCCAAACAATGGAAAGAAGCTGAAAAGGAAGGATTACACATCATAATCGATTGAAAACAAACAAAGCTAAGATATTTCTAAACAATCGACGTGATATTACATTGAAATGCATTCTTAGTTTGTTTTCCAGCAATTCTACCCGAACTAAAACCAATTTGTGCGGCGTGAATTGGACCTTGAGCTCTGTTAAATAACAATTTTTCACACAGTTTTTACACATAACAACGTTACCTTTTTAGGGTATAAATGACACACAACAGTAAAACTGAAAAGGTACTGGCCTCACCCTCGTGAATGTATTTTAGCCATAAAAAAGCTTAATGCTTCGTCAATACATCTGTTTATTACTCTTTAACAATCGTTGTTTTTAAAGTTAAGAACATGTAATCCGGTTACTTACAACAAAATAGCTCACACCATGAGGCAGGCTTAAAAGACATCTGCATGGGCCGCCGTAATGGGTGTACCCAACTCAAATTTGAGCCAGCTGGTCAAACCATGCTTTAGTTTGAAACCCACCCCGCCCCTTCCCCCTTCCCATAATAAATGGTCCTCCCGAACTTAAATTGGTTCTGGTTCTGGAAACACTTTGGAAAGAGCGCAGTTTCGTTGAAAGATGTGATGTGTCTTACGTCTGGTTCACACTTGTGATGGAGACCGTTATCACAACCACAAGGACAAGAAAAAGCAAAACTTGCATGTTCACAGACGTGAGAACTGTGTGAGATAAGCACAAGAAAAGTATTACACACCACATGCGCAGAAAATAACAGATCAGGTTGAGAAATAACTATTTTGTTTGCGCGTGTTTCACACATGTTCACGCTAGCGCTGGTAAAAATATGCATGTGCTAGCGTTTGCACCAGTGTTTCTCTTCTCTTCTCCTCTCTTCTCTTCTCTTCTCTTCTCTTCTCTTCTCTTCTCTTCTCTTCTCTTCTCTTCTCTTCTCTTCTCTTC